>JASAMX010028705.1:0-11469 GCA_030248175.1 Microlaimidae sp. YZB2_3
GGGAAGTTTATAGTCCGGGCAGCCGAAGGCCAAAACCTACCCCAAAAATGACAGGGGAGGGGTTACGTTAGGTTTTGCTTAGGCTTAGGCTTAGCTTAGATTTTACTTAGGCTTAGCTTTTGCTTAGGCTTAGGTTTCGCTTAGGCTTAGGCTTTAGGCTTGATTTTTGCTCAGACTTAAGTTTTACTAAGGCTTAGCTTAAATTTAGCTTAGGCTTAGCTTAGCTTTTGCTCAGGTTTAGCATAGTCGCTGATTTTGCTTACCGTTTTTGGGGTAGATTTTGGCCCTTTTCGTCCGGGCAATGTCGTAAGGGGTTTTATTTCATTAAGAAATTCACATCAACTTTTTTATGCTGAACGACACATTTTTACAAAATGAGATCCCCCAGATATTGCGACTTTACATCTCTTTGACTTGAAATTCTTATCAGTAAAATTTATAGCAAGCTAACTTATTGTAACAAGCTTATAACAAGAATTACACTTGGAAGAATCATTGAATCGTATTATATAATAAATATCAAACTTATAACAACTTTAGAATAAAAATTATCAGTTTCTGTCCAAACAAAACTTTCACATAAACTTTCGTATAAAGTTTCCCTGAAAATATGCTTTTTAATTTTTGAATTTGAAAACGTTTTTACCACTGAGCAGATTTAAAATTATTTATTAAGCTGTTATAGTTAAAAATATTAATCATGATGGTCAAAAATCTCCCATTTGAAAGGAAGTAGTTTAAAATCTCTTGTGAAAGATTTTGCAGACAGTTGTTAGATAGACATCAACACTGAACTTCACTACTTTTCAAAACATGACATGTAAAATAGCTTTAAAATACGCAAAACAATTAATGGCAGCCGTATGGCTGTCAGAGTAACAAAATACTTTCTAATTTTGTTAAATAAATTATACGTTTAATAGTTTTTATGTTTTCTACAAAATGCGTATTCATTTTTATGTTAGTAGCTAAATCTTTTTTTTGTTAGTCAAATATGTGTTCGCAGCGCACGCTGTGTTACTGGGTCTACATATATCGTTCTAAAATAAAACTGCGCCTTTATGTATTCTTCAGGTAAAACTAATAATAAAGCAAATGGCGTCACACATCTGAGCAGTTATCCGGACAGAAAATATCTTATTCTGAGCTTTTTTGAAGCCAACATATTCATGACATCAGAAGCAAAAATATTTTTGAATCAAGGTCGCAGTTATCAAACAAGAATCGAAAATAATTACCATTTTTAGAACCAACTGACACGCTTCAGTTAAAAACTAAGGTCTGTTTGCTGACCAAAACTAAGCTCAAACCTTAAACTAAAACCATAATAAAAAATAAATTTTACCTTTTATGTGTAAAACTGCTCGGCACCAAGAATTTTTAGCTCTACAGCAATTAGTATGAAAATCCTCAAACTGGATGTATAAACAATATGGATTTTTTTATATTTTACAATGAACTATGTGGGTTGTGGTGTAACTAAAGTGGTTAATGTTTCTAATTAAAACACAAAACAAATTCAACAACGTATTAAAAAAAAACACGTATAAATCAAATTCAACAAACCTAAGTCAAACATCTGTATTTGCTGTTACTGGTTTATAGGCACCTTGCACTGGAACTCGGTTTATACAAAGTATGCAATATACATAAGTGTCACCATAATGGATAATTTTGATCGGGTGATCTGCATACTACGAAAGATAAGCAGGAGATACGGTAATTATCCATTATGGTGACGCTTATGTATATTGCATACTTCATGTATAAACCGAGTTCCAGTGCAAGGTCCCTATAATCTAAATTTAAGCGGCGATAAACTCAGTTATAATTACTGTTTTATCAGACGATAATGCTTGCTTACCGCATTTTGCCTATTACTTTTCACAGTTTATTGCCACCCGCATGATTTATAGTTTATTTGTGAAAATAGCGTCAGGTATGTAAGAAAGAATATATAGACGATTGTCAGCTCCTCATCCTACTTAACTAACGTCAAAAATATTTTTGCATTAATTGAGAAAAAAAATTGTTTTGACTGACTGCCACTTGTTATACTATAATTATAGTTAATTATTTCACTCGTACATATAGAAATTGCGTTGTTTTTTTAATTCAAAAATTGTTTTTGGTTACGTGAGATTATCAGCATAAGAATTTTCTGAAGAAAGAAACTTTCACTTTAGTATAATCATAATTATAAGGAGATATAGAAAACCATCAAAATTAAACAGCACAAATATAAAATTTGTGTTTTATGCTGATTGGAAAAAAATTACAGAAATTGAAAAATGTTTTTAAAAGTTTTTGTCATTTACGAACGTGTCTACAGTTATAAACAAACAAACATATTTTTCACAGCGTGTTATAAAGATTGATTTCCAAAATTTTTAAACAAGTTTAATGGGTTTTAATTATTTGTTAAAAACATCTGGTTTTTTAAACAACGTCAATTTAAATAACATCCCATAAGCTGAATTCAGTTAAATTCACGTTGATTTTAAAAAAAAGTTTGTTGTAATTTCTTTTACGAAAACATATATTTTTGTTTATACATTTGGGTTTTGGAATTTCCCTCAGTTTTAAGTTTTCATAACAAGTCACTGAGGTGTCAACCACATAGTACTTAGTTAATAATAAACGTAAACAGAAAAACTTAGCTACCAAATAAATTGTTAAAAATTTAAATAAAAAAAAATTGTTTTTACATGCAACTTTGTAATATTATTATATATATTTTGCGGTTGTTATATTACAATGTATTGTATTCTTTGTGGTTGTCACATCATTCTTTATGCTGGTACATAGAAAGGGAAGAGAGATAGATAGATAGATAACTAAATAAGTATTTATTTGTCAAAGAATACTAAAACGACAAAAAGGCGCATAGGGTAGTGCATTTAATTTCGGCACTTTTTTGTTTTTCTGATCTAACGTTTCACTGTATGGCCCGATTTTCATGTTTGATAGTCATTTTAAAGCTTTCATAATACTGCGTTGCGTCACAAAAGTTTCACTGTACGAAAATAATTTTTTTACTTAATTAAATCAGTTTTTAAAAAAATTGAAAATTGCCGAAATTAAATGTGTGCATTTAATTTCGGCACTTTAAGGCCCGTTCACACTTATGCACAATGCACGATGCACAATGCACAATGCATTAAAACTCCAAAAATATGTGTTCACACTTACGCACAATGCACGATGCACAATGCACAATGCATTATCGGACTTGGAACGGCGTTCCAAGTTTTGTGTGAGTAGCAGCGCGCTTCGAAAATTTGTACGCACATTTTTCGCAAAGTACATACGTTGAGAACTCTTCTGCTTTAAAAAACGAATCAAATAATAAATATTCTTGAACAAACGACTTCACTCTTCATTATACAAAAAATCTAAAACATATCTTTTGTGTTTAAACAAATATAAGACATAATTATATGCAAAAATAAATACAAAAAGAGTGATTTTAGAACTATATTTTGGCTTTTTTTAGCTTTGTTGACAAATATTCAGGATTGTTTATCCCTAAGTCGGTCAATTCGAGTTTTTTGTCAACTTGGATTTGCAGCAACGCTGCTCTTTGTTAGGTTTCGTTTTTTAATAAGAGAAACAAGCATTTTAAACCGTATTTAACAATATTTTTGGCTGAAAATTCGTTTTAATGCATTATGCATTGTGCGTAAGTGTGAACAGGTACTATAATGCATTGTGCATCGTGCATTGTGCATTATGCATTGTGCATTGTGCATTGTGCTCTGTGCGTAAGTGTGAACGGGCCTTAACAAACAATCGACTGTTTCTCAGTCAAAAAACTATCATTTTCAAAAATTTAAAAGCCTATCATTATCTCCAGACAGTTTTCTTTAATTTAAGCTTCTACTTATTGTTCAAAATGTAACTGGCAAAAAGTTACAGCTAAAATGCCAAATGGTATCAAAATGAGCAAAATTTAGGGAAAAAGTGCATTTAATTTCGGAACTTTTTAAAAGGACCCCCCCTTAATCGAGTTTAAGTGCAGTGCTATGACCTTTACACATTTCAACGTTGTCTTTTAACTATTTACAACTACAATTTAACACCCGACCACTTAATTCAACCCGTTTTTACCTACAGCAATATGTGTGCCGAAATTACACTATTTTATTTTATAACGATTGCTCACCACAAACGTAACGTAGAACCACGGGGACTAAAAATTCGGAAAATAGCCTAAATTTTACCAGAACAGTTTAATTCTTAAACCAATTTATTGCGTAATCATGAAATGCCCATGTTCTAAAAACGAGTAACAATTTTATTTTTTTATAAATCACACAATTTCACATGAAAATATCATAACATAACAAATAAAAAGCTCACGACAGTCATCTACATAATTAGCTCTCATTTGAGCTATCAAACGTCGTATTTTGTTCAGTATTACCAAAGATATAGTCCAAAATGAAAAATGCCCAATTTGGAAAAGTGCCGAAATTAAATGCACTACCCTAAAGGTATATAAATACACTAGACATATCGGCTAACAAACAACACAGAACTTATTTATTACCATTTTTATCCAACATAGATTTAAAATAAGCTAAGTTATTACTAGATACCAGTTCACTATTAAGAGAATTCTAGACAGTTACTACTCGCTGTGTAAAAAAGTTTTTCCGTACATTACTAATATATTTCTCAGTGAGTTTTAACTTATACACATTACCTCTTCATAAATTGAGTTATGGAAGGGCGTTGTGGACTGATCAGCCGCTAAACACTGTTTTCATCAGAGTTTTATAGAGCAAAACGTATTACTATTTTATTCTACAAATCTCTCCAAAGACATTGATAACGTTGCCCGCCGATAACAATTCTGTATAAATTAACCGCACATTTAACATGATATGCTCTTCTGAAAATATTTACCAGTTTTAATCATTTCTGAAATGTTTAAGTTTTCGGCTCAATGTTTTATAAGCTCTCCGAAAACTTAACCCGTTCCCGTTATTGCCTTTTCCTCAGTTACAATCGTGAAAACTTCGTATGACCTATACGTCCTTCAGTCATACATAATTTTTTTCGCGAGTAAGCGAGCAAATTAAAATGGTTAAAACGGTACGGTAGCAATAAGCAAATTTTTTTCATGGATAGAATGTATTATTAGAATATTTCATATTGCAAAAATTGCATATTGCTACCGTACAGCTTTAACCATTTGAATTTGCTCGTTCACTGAGCACTAGTCGCGCACAAAAAATTATATATGACGGAAGTACGACCTAGGTCATCCGTAAAGCTCACTGCGGTAAGGTTTACGTACGACATTTTTTATACGAAAATACCACAAACGTAAGACGTCGACGAAGTTTCACGGTTGTAACGGGGGAAAAGACCATTACGGGAACGGGTTAAATCGCGAACTTTTCGTTTTTCTTCGACGGTATTAAAACACTGCAGTTCTGCAATTAATATTTGATTTCAAAAAGTACAATAATTAATGCAAATAACAACCACCTCTAACACAATTTATATGTATAATGTTTTTAAATTAGAAATGCAAAATACTATCTATTTTATTCAGTGGTCAAATTTTCCTGTCTAATTTTCATTGCGCTGAACAATTATTATTTTTTCTCAACTGTAACGCTTTATTTTCATTACGTTGGACATTTTGTCATATGAAATTAACTTCTTTGACCTCACTAAATAATGTGCATTGAAACACTTTTTTTTATTTTAAGATGTATTTTTCAATTATACTTCTCAAAAAATTTTAAGTTTTTAGGGTTATACTGCACCTTCCCAAAAATGACTTCGTTTACGGAAAGTAGTCCACTGAATCCAGTTTATTCCGCGAGTTCAAAGACGTTGAACTGCTATGACAAATTGTCAAACGTAATAAAAAAAACGTTAAATTGCAAAATATTTATTTATAACGCCGCAAAAAGTTATACACAATAAAATTTGATATCTGTCCCTGCGTGTTTCATTTAGCTCGTAAAATTTCACCCCAAATGCACCTGCACATTTTTTGTACCATTTTTAGTTTGCTTTATATTTATTGAGCGATTTTTTCTATTTTTCGTTTAGTTTTTTTTCTGTTTTTGACAGTTTATACAAAGCATTACTAAAATCAGTAATAGCTTTTTTAAATCAATTGTGGTGCCTCTTCTAAATTTTTAAAATAATACTTGTATACTAAACTACCTGGGGCACGAAGGGTATCGTGCCATTAGGTCCCCGTTATTACCAGTGGATTTAGGTCCCCGCCCTTCGAGTGGAGTTAGGTCCCCGCCCTTCGAGTGGAGTTAGGTCCCCGCCCTTCGCGATAATTCCCAAATGTTTTTACGTTCATATATTATGAATCTTGTGTTATTGACTATACCACATTTTTCAAGAACACAACAAACCATTATTAAAAAGAAACTGCTATGGTAAATTTTAGCTTGATTTTAAAGTTTTGCTGAGACCCTGCTGTTCTTCGGGGCCTATGTAAATAACGGGGATTTAACTCCACTCAATCGCACGAAGCTCCACCAGCGATTACTTGAGTATAAACGGGGCCACGATAACTTAAACCTTTTGATCTTTTTTTACATAAAATTATTTTTTATTATTTTTTGCGCTTGTTGAGTTTTACCGCAACTTCAAGAGTTTAAAAAAAACTCGGTAATAAAATGATTTTCGACAAATGAAATTCTGGAAAAATTCCCATCAGGTAATTTGACATTCGAACTAATTGACCGTCGATCAATTTTGCTTGATTGTTAGGCTTTGCTTAGGAAAAAGAAACTCGAAGGTAAGTTAGTATCCGAATGTCAAATTACCCGAAGGTCATTTCACCAAAAGGTCATTTGTAAGAAAAATTAAATGTTAAAGGAATTTCTACGCTAGTTAAATTATATGGAGCCGTTTTACCGCATATATTACCTCAAGATGCACGTGAACATTTTCCTAACACCTATTAGTTTTTCTCAAAATTATTACGCAGTTTTTTCCAATTTTAGTCCAGTTTCACTTAACCTACTATACATACTAAGAATATAAATAATACAATCAGTAAAGGATTTTTGAATTATCAGTTTGCCGCTCCTCAACCGCAAAAATAGGTTTATAAACTTAACCACTGCGGTATGAAAACAAAATCTACCAACGCTGGGTTGGGTATATATATTTATTAAGTATGTTAAGTCAGAAAAATAAAATTATATTGTAGGCAATAATTCTGTTTATTTTTTTCAGCTATATCAACAATAAATGATCTAAAAAATTACGAGAACACGTTTATTAAAGCAAAAAAGTATGTATTTTTAAAAAAAGACAATTTTTTATACTATTTTCGCAAAAGCCAAAAAGTATGTTTAAAAATGTCACACACAACGTGAAGCCACCCACACAAAGTCTAAAATCTATTGGTAGTAAATATACTGAAACAAGTCTCAAGCCAAGCATATTTTAAAATACACATTAAGCTGGCATAGAAAACTAATTAGAAAAGCTAGAAATGTCAACGGTTCTATCTATTTTTAACCGTTTATGTGAATGACCTTGTAAATCCCGGCAGGGTAAATAAAATCTATATACAGTTACGCGTGTATAAATCAGTGGTTTCTACATTGGTGTGATTTAAGTTATACATCGAAACAGCACAAAAATACAGAAATACGTAAGCTCTGTTGTCCTTGTGGACTTTTTCTTTGCCGAAAAAACAATTCTCGTGACTCTCGTACTATTTTTTTGTGTTGTTTTGCTATCATGTGACTCAAAACTCGCAAGTGGAAGACACATCGTAGAATAAACGCCAAACGGGTATTTAACGCATCCGCGGCATCACGGAATAAATTTAAAAATAACGCCACAGTGCATTTATACAGTGAAACTCCAATCGGTTAAATATTATAAACTGTTTTAAAACTTAATTTAATTTGTTTAAGTAAATTACAATAAATAAATTTAAATTTTTCAAGGTTTTTTTTTTCAAGAAAATTAGTTACAGAAAATATAACTTAGAAAAACTAGGAAACAACAAAAAACACTTTTATAAAAAATAAAGAAAACAAAGTAGTTTAAAAAAAAACTTAATAGAGTATTTTATTTTTAGATAAACTAACAATAAAAAATTAAAAAAACGAGGAAAAAATGTTTGGAAAAAAGCTAATTTATTGATTTTTTTGTGAATACTTAGTAGATTTATCAGTACTTTTGTGTAAATGATTAATGAATAGTAGCAAAAAAATTATGGCTTAAAAGCATTTCCGTTCTTTTGAGATAATCAACTACTCAAAACCATTCTTTAATGTTTGTTAATAGTTTACTTTCTTTATGTAATTTAATCGTGGATGTACAAACTTAAAACTCTTAAGCGAAGAAGATTTTATTTATATAAAAAGATTGCACATTATCTAGTGATAGATTTCGCTACAGTAAAACATTACTTATCGAGTTTAATCCAAGTTGATTAAATTGATATCCAGAAACTAATGTTTATACAAAATTCCGTGCACTGGCCACAAAACTTAAACTTTAAGCTGTTATATCTCACTAACGGAGCGAGGGATTTGTACAGAATTATCCGCTGAAATCGTTTATCTTTGACTTCAAGATTACGGTTGATACAGTAAAAAAATCAAACTTTTTTTTAGAAATAAAACGCCTTTTCGCAAGCTGTTAGCGAAAGCTCTTGGGTCGACGTCGTCTAAAAAATATCGTCGTCTTATGTCGCGTCCAGTTATGGTTCGTCACACATGAAACAGGCCAATTAAAAAAATTCAGCGAACGAATTTCGCTCAAAATTTCAAAAAATACTTGCAAAGGCTTGCGCTAACAGTAACAATATGTAATAACAAATGCACACATAATATTGTGTAGCCACTATGGTTTTGAATTTCATAACATTTTTAATTTTAACAGAAATTTCTACGAATCTACAGAGATTTCACTTTTAAACAAATTAACGAATTATTTAGTTTTTTTTTCGCAAAGTACACATACAAAAGTCATTTTAACGAGTTTTAAAACAGTGACTCGAACATGCGCAGAAAATCGCAATACACTTTTATTTCACAATAATAAAATAAGCGTTACTACTAGAAACTGCTCACTAGTAGCACAATTCTCAATTCCAGAAAAATATATTTAATAGGAATCAAGCCCTCTCACTTACCAACGGGGTTAGAGATATAATAAAAATATTTTTGGACATCACACGACAAGAGAGAGAAAACAATACACAGCCGAATCCAAGACGAGCTAGCTCCGATATATCTTATTACAAACTCCACCGTCGGAGAAAACGGCACCACAGGGGCAAACGGAGACAAAACAAAAACCCCACAAACATCAAAAAGAGAAGAAAAAGGGAGCAATCTCGCAACAAGGGGATCAAAAAACAAACCAAAAAGCAAACAAAAATTTTTTATGAATAAATTGTATTGGTAACGAGATATACTTACCTGAGATTTTTTGTCTCAATCATTATTTTTAAACTGACTTTAGTAAATTATATTTTTTATCAGTTTCTGGATATCAATTTCAAATTAAACGGTAGATTTATTTTTACATAATAATTAAATTCGATCAAAAATACTGTGAATATTTAGGGTAACTGACTTAATTTCGGCCACCTTTTTTTATTTTTTTGAATAAGTTTTTTCTGGCTTTTTCAATCAAGCCAAAATTTGGCCTAAAAATCAAACAATAGCTATATTTGTTATTCCAGTGCAAAATTTGAATATTTCTGTTACACTTAAAAATCAGTGAAGGTTTAAACTTTTTTTTTAAAGTGGCCGAAGTTAAGGCGCGTGCCATTTATTTCGGCCACCTGCAAAAAACTGGCCATAACTATTGCTTAAACGAACAATGAAAATTTCTAAAGGTTGCAAATTTACCCTTAGGTATTGTTCTTGGTACATATAACTTAATTTTTCCCGTTTGCGAACTTTAATAGTTATTAGCAAGACTTTAAATAATTATGTCAAAACCTTAAAAAACAAGATTTAATAATTTGTATTTTTTGTTCAATTTTTATTTTTGGCTTAAAAAACGTCAAAACTAAGTCAAAAGAGCAAAAAAAAATTCTTTATAAATACGGTAGTACAATGATATTTAAAAACAGCAAAAAACGGCAGATTCTTTCACCTAAATTTTCGGGTGGCCGAAATTAACGGAATCTTAAAATGCGCAGTTAGTTAAACGCATTGCAAAATGATTTTGAAGAAAATATCAAAATATAAAAATTAACAACTTTGAGCCTTAAATAGAAGATATTTTAAGGTTATATATTGCTTCGTTCTAAATTTGATGCAGTTTAAACACAAAGCAAAAATTAGGAAAAACACAAAAAATTCACTTTTTGTATAAAAATGTTGATAATGTAGAATAACAAAAATAAAAAACTTTTGCAAAAACACTTTATTTAACATTAATCCAGTTACTTTTGTGCTAGTTCTTTTGTGTTTTAAAAATAAGCCAATTTTCTAACACCCTAAATTGGTGGCCGAAATTAAGGCGTGGCCGAAATTAAGTCAGTTACCCTATATGAAAAATATGCAAAAATATATGCAAAAATACTCTGGATATTAATTTCGCAAACTAGGGTTTTTAAAAAAACAAGGGTCATACATCAACATATGGCTTGAATTTTACCAAAATACAGAATTTTTTGTGTTGACTCTATTTCTTTTTTGATTTTTTTTAATATATTAACTAATGATAATATATACCAGGTCAGTTTTCAATTACAACAAGAGCATTTAAAAACGAATTAAAAATATTTTGTTCGTTTATCAAGTCTGGGACAATTCGCACCTACCAATCTTATGCTACAAAGTTGTTGATGATCAGATGGTTTGAAATAAATGAATATAAAATGAATTAAAAAAAACAAATATCACAAAACCGACATAGAGAATACTAAACTGTGTTAAAGAATATCACAATGTCATTTTAGATCACCGTCACATTCTGGCACTCCTCCGTATTTTTTATAAGTATATAGTACTCGTATATGATTATGGCTATCGTTAAAACTTAGCTTAAGCGTAGACCCAAAAGATAATAAAAATTGAAAAGAGGGAAACATTTGCCATAACACTGTAATAATTTAAGTTTTTAAGTTAAAGAAAATTTTAAAACCGTTACGTCATTTTTTATGAGCGTTTATATATAACGTTTTAATAATTGTAGGTAATTTCTTGAAACAATTAAAGCAATAATGTTAAAACGGCTTAGTTTAAACACTACTAAGTTCCAACTATGAATTTTTTTAGTTGTTACTTCTACCATATAAATAAAACTATAAAAAATATGTAAAAAATATATATGCTCATCGTAAAGCTAAACCACTTATGTTTTAAATAACATGTAAGTTTTAGTGATGTTCCTACCTTCCACTACCATGCTCCGGAGCTCCGGCCATTTAAAGCGGAGGGAGCTCCGCCCCTTAAATGAGCGATTTGAAGCTTATTTAAGCTTGAAATACATTTT
>JASAMX010028713.1:0-34180 GCA_030248175.1 Microlaimidae sp. YZB2_3
AAAATAATAGCTGGAATATTATCAGGGGTTTTAACTAATTTCGTTTGTTTTTTCATTGCTTTGAAAACAATATATACCATTAAATTTAATATTGGCCAGAAATATGTCATTTGGAACTCTTTGTTCCATTTTTTCTTGTATTCCGTTATCGGTTGTAAAATTTTCGCTGAAACAGCTATTAAAATGTTACATCTTCTTTGGCTCAGTTATCAGTTTACCTCTTTTATTTAATAGAGGTGCGATTCCAGTTTTATCGTTTTTAAGATTTTGGACAAATTTATAAAATTTATTATTGTCGTTTGACTCAAGTATCTTGTTTTCATTTTTTCTGATATTATTTACTTTATTTTTATACTAATTAGCTTGTATTAGTTGACGTTTTTTTGGATTATTTGACATTTCCATAATCTCATTTTTCTTGCTTAATAATTTTGAATATATTTGGGAAATTTTCGTTTTGAACTGCATTTTGTTATTTTTGGCACAAACTTTTCAATTGCTTTATCTAAATAAGTTTTAACAATATCCCAGTGGTTTTCGGCGGTGGAACTGCTTTGAAAAAGGCCATTAAAATCAATGGAACATAAATATTCGTTCATTGCTTTCCAATCTGCGCGTTTAAAGTTTCTAAAACTATATTTTGTATTTATGCAAGGAACGCTGCCTTTAATTTTAAAACCAATACTATTGTGATCGCTATTAAAGACTGGCTCACAAACGTTTGTGTCAAAAATGTGAATATTTTCATTGCAAAAAATAAGGTCCAGAAAATTAGGCCCTCTTGTAGGTTCCTCAACTTGTTGAGTCATTGATTCTTGGGACATCGTTTTAGCAAAAATATTTAATAAATAACTATTTGTTAAAAAGTTTTCTTTCCAAAAATGATCAATAATATTAAAGTCCCCGCATAAAACTAATGGAAATTTAACGTTAGATAAAAAATTTAGTGCTTCACAAAAGAGTTCAGAGTACTCGATAGGACTGTTTGGAGGGCGATAAAAACAAACAAGTCTGGTGGGTATATCACCAAGGATGTCAACTGCTAAAAGTTCGAGCAAAACAAAACGGTCCGGCAAATTTACCATTCTAGTTTTTATTTGTTTTTTTGCTAATATTGCCACCCCTCCACCGGACTTATGTGATCTGTCTTTACGGTAAACTATATAATTTGTCTCATTCGCGCCAAGCATAGCATTTGTTATGTTTTCATGCAACCAAGTTTCAGAAAATAACAAAAAATCATAAGTGTTTGAGGAAAGCAGAAACTTTAGTAAATTGCGATTCTCGGTGCTGCAGATACTCCGGACATTTGAGTATTTACATTGAAAAAATGTTTGATTTTGTATATTTTTAGATAATGCGCCCCTTCCCCCTAAGATTTTAAATTATCAGAACACGGGCCTTTGTTGCACCACTTAGCTTTTTCATTATCATATACATATTTGACAATTATAAACTGATCACGCTCTTTTCTTACAGCAAAACTAATGTTAGAAGTACCGTTTTGTTTAAGTTGACAAGTGGCGTTGTAAGCTTTTTGTCTTAGTTCGTAAAATTCCTTGTCCTGCTTTCTTTCCTGCATTGGCTTAGAAGGACGCATTTTTATCTTGTTCACCTCTATTTCAGGGTCTGAACAGATTTCATCCCAGTGACGTAAAAGATTTTTCGCGTGGACCGCTCCTTGTCCATCGTGATTTAGCATTGTAATTTTAACTAGGCGGTTGAAGATAGGGATCCGTTGTTTACCGAGTCTTTCCGCGCCGGCTATATGTTTCCAATGTTCAGTCATACCGAAGCCCAAGAAAAAATCTTTCAGGTTGGAGAAGAGCTCGGTCGGAGTTTCTTTTTCATTTTCCGCGAAGTTCGAGATGATAATTTGGGTTTTCATCTCCTTCTCTGACAATATTTTCCTAAATTGGAAATATACCGGTGTCTGAGACGGAGCGATTCCTTGCTTAGCAGCAGCTGCGTAAGACTTTGGTACTTCGTTTTGAATATCTAGAGACTTTACTATATTGTCCATTTTTGACAGAAGTAAGGACATATTGTTCTGAATTTGAGCATGACCTTTTGAAAGCAGCTCAATTGCTTGAGAGTTTTTTAATATTTCATTGTTTAGTTCGTCATCAATAATTTGCTTTTCAGACGAAGTGGAAAATTTGCGCGGTGAGATCCTGCCGCGAGGTATTAAGCAGGCATCTTTGGTGCAAAAAAAGCGGAATTGGGAGTTTGGCAAATCAAATAAACTCTTGGTTGAGTTATTAGATTTAAAACTCGAAAGACCAAGACATTTGAAGTGATAGAGATTACCGCAATTATAGCACTCCACGTGGGAAATGTGTAGTTCCCCGGCTGGTTTTGCGCATTTCACACACGTCGTTAAGTCCTCCGCTTCAATTACGGTCGTGGTTGAGCTATCAGAAGGGTCTGAATCGCACATAACGTAGTTTATGTATATCCGGATATTAACTATAGTCAATAAAAGTTGAGGAGAGGTAAAGAAGGTTCCTGGTTGAGTTCTCCGAGGGCTAGGAAAGCACTCCTCAGAACAGGTAAAGGGCAAAAGGTCGAGACTGAGTTTTATGAGGGCTACAAAAGCACACCCCAACACAGGATGAAGAAATAATTAGCGGCGGCGGGCATAATCGGTTGATGTTCAATTCAAAAAAGAAGAAAAAACAGGTGGCTGAGTTCTTTGAGGGCTATGAGAGCACACCCCAAAACACCGAGAGGGCGAAAGGTCGTGACTGAGTTGGATGGGGGCTACAAAAGCACACCCCACCACACGATGAAGATATATTTGGCGGCGGCGAACATAATTAATGAATAAGAGTTAAGAAGAAACAATATTTTGAATGGGCTGTTTCCGAAAAAAAAAATTATCCATGATGGCGACAATTTTCGACATTATTCATAAAAATCGGCTTATAGAAGAAAGATTTTTACAAAAACAGTAATATAAAATTTGTAGTTTAGCGTTCTTTTCATAGTGACATCATAAATTCATAAGTAATTCATATAATAACAGAATTTCGTCACAAAAATTGAATAATTTACACACAAAATCAAACACGCAGCCGAATCAAAAGACTGGGAATTTATATAAATAAATAGGTATAATATAGGCTCTTTTTTAATAATTGTAAATATTTTGGTATACAAAATTTGTTCTAATAATGAAGATTTCTTTTTAACTCCATCCATGTTTCAAACCAGTGTTTGTTTTTTTGTATTTTAAATATTCTTATTAAAAAATCGTTTATGTAGGTACAGATGGCGACGGAACAGACGCAACGCTTCACAGTGTGCCAGTAGGAGGAGTAAAGCGAACCAATGGAACCACGGAACAACAGGTAAAATTTGTTTTTAATTTTGGTTAGTTTAAATAAATTTAAATATAGTTTTGACGTTTATAGTTTTAATATTAAAGTTATATTCTATCTTACCCTTTAATCTGAGGCGTCTGCATTTGCTGATGAGCCCCGACTTTTGCCTCAGATTACTGGGGATGAAAAAATGGGTCTTAATTTAGGGGCGAAACGTGATTTTTCATCACTTGTCAATTTAGTAGTTTTATTGCACGTTAAAGCATTGTTTTTTTTTGTTTAAATATTAATTTTTGCATTATTAATAATACTATTCTATATTATTGTTCTAGTAATATGGTCTCTTTTATGTCTCTCCCATTTTTATGTTTCCTTTTTATTAAACAGATATTATAACTCGTTTTCAGTTTAAACTATTGGTTTATAGTTAGAAATTACCGCTAAAATTATTAAACATATAAAAAAAATAAAAACCACCCACGCGGTTGCTAACAAAATTAGTTTGGTTTTATTTATTTATTAATGGTCTTAATTTTATTTAAAATTTAAAATTTTTGTTACCTGAACCTAAGCTTTCTATTTGTGATGTCTCATTAAAATTTGTTCACTATTTCAACTACTAGCTGCTATTTTTGCTATGCGCATAGTTATAAAATAAAGTGTGTATGGATAGATAGATGACATGACGATCTATTCAGCCAAAGTAAGTTCATTTCATAATTTTACACATGGCAAAAATAACAACCGGTAGCTGAAATTAAGGCATGACCAACTTTAAGTTAGTTACCCAGCTGATTTTTATCTACTTAAAATACCTGTACTTTAATACCAAATGTGAAAACTTTGAAAAACCTAAACACTATATTTGGAAACAAAAACAATAAAAAAATTGTTAAAAAATACCATCTGGACATGTTGGCGAACGTGGCAGTTTTGGAACCAAATCTAAATGCAGACTTTGTTTTAAAAATACAATTGTAAATTTTAAAATTTTGTTGTTCCATCTCTTAAGATTGAAGTAAAAAAGTTCTGTTAGTTTACTTTTATGGGTTATTAGGTGATAGGGTGCCACTTTCAGTAAATATTTTACATCAAGTTTATCAGTTCACTTTACAAAAAAACTTTAAGGAAGAAGAAGAAGAATAAGAAAAAGAAGAAGAAGAAGTAGAAGATGATTGTTGTTATTGATTTGTCACTTTTTTTTGCTCCACTGTAATAAAATATACTGTAGCTATACTTTAATGACGCATTGTAGTTAAAGCAAAAATATATAACACAATAATAAAAACAAATATCTGACTTCATATATTACTTGTGCAATATATGAAGTCACATATTTGTTTTTTGTATAGCAAAAAAATATAGCAATTGTGCTATTGCAGTCAATGTGTCTACATTGACTGCTCTAAGTAGGGCACGCTCTAATAAGAGCGCTTAGGGCTATTTAGGGCTTCTTTTTAAAAGTGTGGCTCTTATTAGGGCTTGTATTAGCTGTTATTAGGGCGCGCCCTAATAAGAGCGCGCTCTAATTAGGACGCGCCCTTATTAAGACCATGGCGTACCCTTATTAGACCCTTCATCGATTTCCAAAGAAAAAAAGGTGATATTCGTCTGTATATGTGACTTGTAACATAGCTGTGATGACTCAGTGGTAGTGATTCTGCCTACCACTGTGATGTTTTATGTGATGTGATGGTGGCAAGGGATGTTTTTTCTTTACAAAAAATCATCAATCTTATTTTTTTGTTTTATTAATTTTCTTTTAATTGAACATAAGTAGCCCACCAAAAAGTAGTCGTTTATTTTTGTTACTGTTTTTTTGGATATTATTGCATTTTGTACACGATAACAACTATCCTTGAAAAATGCTTTAAGAATAGAGCAGGTAAAAGGGGCGATTTTTCCTCCGGCGTATATTTATACAGAAAAGATGTGAACTAGTCTGGGATGGACATTATGTGGACTATAGGAAACTTGTATTTGGTTTGACCAGCTGTTCCCTGATCCAAAATTTTCACCATATGATAATGATTTGTTTATACATTGGTCTAATCACACAGCACTGTTGCATTTTTGTAGTCCAATGAAATATTAATTAAAAAAGTCATACTCACAACAATCTTTGACATGCGCGAAATCGCAACTTTTTCAATTAGAAAGCTATATTTGTATGTGTAAGAAACAACTATAAATTTGAAAAAGTGGTAATTTCGCGCTTGTCAAAGATTGCTGTGAGTATGATTTTTCAATTGACATTTCATCAGACTAAAAAAAAATTCAACAGTTCTGTGTGATTAGATCAATGTATAAACAAACTATTTGGTAGAAATTTTTATTCAGTGAGCAGCTGGCCAAACCAAATGAGAATAGTCCTATAGTCCACATAATGTCCATCTCAGACTAGTCTGCATCTTTTCTGTCTAAACATAGGCTTGGGGAAAAATTGCCTCAATTTCCTGCACTATTTTTAGAGCATTTTTCAAGGCTAGTCTACCACTTTTTTGAATTAAATTAAAAACTAGCCTAATAAACTATAGTTTTAGACCAACCCTGACCCACTTCTGGATATAAAAATTTTTCATTCCAAGTCTACTCCCTAGAAAGCCAGTGAGTATGGATAGACTCCCTAGGACCTCTTTTCCAGAATTAAAGATGCAATTGAACCCGAGTAATCAACGCCCCAAACCCCCCACCCCCCCCCCCTCTTAGTTGCCAAAACTATACTCACTTGGAGTTAAATATGCTATTTTTACTTTAAAAGTAACATAAGTGAGTTACTTGAACAATAATACGCTAATTAAAATGATTAAAACGATTTTTGATTTCAAGGTGCTATATGAGTATAAGGTTTTACTTTTTTTTATTTTTGTTTAAGCATTAGAAAAGATTTTTTTTGGTTTTTTTGAAGTATTTTTTTTTGTTTTTAAATGCTTGATATTAAAATAATATCATTTTTACTACTTCATATGGGCATTTTTTAAAGTTTATTATGCAGTAAGTGTAGTTTTATAATAATAAATGTTGGTTAAATGTTTTTAATGTCAAGTTTTTACTGTAAACTTAACAATTCAATGCTAAGAATTATCTTAAAAAATAGAAATTTTCACGTAAACTACTCAATTGTTATGGTCTACGTACGGAAAGCAATAATTTCCAAAAACCTATAACAAAAAATAAACGACTATTTTTTGGCTGGGATACTTATGTTAAATTAAAAGAAACATAATAAAACAAAAAAAAATTACATTTTTTTTGTAAAGAAAAAAATTAAAAAAAATCTATCATTCGTGGGACATGAAGCCGTCACTTGCTCAGTGGTAAGCAAAATTACTATCACTGAGTTATCACAGCTATGTCACAAGTCGCATAAAAAAGACTTATATAATCTTTTTTTTTTGAAAACCGATGAAGACTGTAACAAAAGCGCGCCATGGCCCTAATAACGACGCGCCCTAATTAGAGCGCGCTCTTTTTAGGGCGCGCCTTTATAAGAGCTATTGCACGCCCTAATAAGAGTCACACTTTTAGAAACGAAGCCCTAATTAGCACATCGATTGCCCTAATAAGAGAACGTTCTTATTAGGGCGCGCCCTACTAAGAGGAGCCAATGTGTCTGAGCAATGTATGAAGTCACATATTTTTCCTTTACCAAACAAAGTTCCTCTAAAATTAAATGCATGTTTTTTTTATTATTTTTTAAACTGGAAATACTATATACAAATAAAACATTTACTTGAAAATATTTGGTGGTAGTATTTAATTAAGCATAACAAAATGTTTTTTTTTCTGATTAATCAAAAAAAATTACATATGAGAAACCTTAGTTACGTTTAATATAGCCCTAAACAATGGTCAAAAGTTAACAAAAATAGTCGAAATTGTTTTATTATATTTGTTTAATATCTTTTTTCCGAAAAAATTTGGTAAAAATCATTGGTTTCATGACGAATTTTGATTTCGCGGCGGGACCGTGGACCCAAATTTTTGTAATGCTATTAAGGTCCATTATTATGTTATATATTTTAAGCAAATCGCTCATCTTGTAAGCAATTCCGGCAGCGCGATATTTACAAGATTTAATAGGTGAAGTGCGGGTTTTTAGTTACTATCGCGCAGGATGCCGGATTAACTTACATGTTAAATGAAAAAATGAGTGGCTTAACTAGGATGTGCTTTTTTAAAGTATTTTTAAAGATTAGTTAGAAAGTACCAATGAAAAATATTTTAATAACACGGAATCGGTACAGAATGATTTATAATAAGATTGGTAGGTTTATAAAAAAGTTAAAATCAATTTGTAGTTTAGACTAATATTAATTATTACCTATATATAAGTTTTTTTATTTAAGATTTGTAATAATAATAAACTAGCCTCCAAAATGTTCTATAAAATTAATGTAGGAGTTTTATTTTGGACGTATGTTTAGACAAAAAAGGAAGTTCAATGTTAAAGAAACATTCCAACATAAAAATCGCGAAATTATCACTGTTTTAGATTTTTGATTTTTATTTATAACTGCTTTTTGATTTAATTTAGGGAAAAATAACGAATTCGTCATTACTTAAACTTTAGCCCTGTTAGCAGTTTTTTTTCCATTTTATTAGTACCATTTCTTAATTGCCTTTTTTCTAAGAACGCTTCTTTATTTTTTTCCATTTTACTCGTTTGTATTCTACTGTCAAAAATCAAACGAATTAATTTGAGCAAGCTTTCAATAAAGTTAATAAAATTATGAACCAATTTTATTAGAAACATTATCTGATAAGGTTTATTTAATAGGTTTCAGTTCTGTAATTTATTAATTTAGTGGATGATCCTGTCCACAAAACTAAAACTTGTTATCGTTTTTACGCTAAAAAATGTTAAAAAAACTGTTTTTAAATGTAAACCCAACGTGGCTGCCACAGTTGTTTGTTGGATTAAAAAATGCCCCCATTAAGTAACCATTCAAATCACGAGAATCTGACGTCACTCTATCATTCAAACAAATTCGATTTAATACAAAGCATTTGTTTGGTAAAGTGACGTCAGTTTCTCGTGTTTTGAATGGTTACTTAATAGGAAACATTTTTTAATCCAACGAACAACTTTTGCAGCCACGTTGAGTTTACCTTTAGTTTATTTGTTTAAATATTTTAAATTTTTTAGATAATTTTTTTAGTTTTACACACCACAAACACATTCTTATATTCCCCAAAATGATTTTTCTAGCCCAATTAAGATTTTTCTTTAATAAAAAAAAGTTTTATAAATTTATTAAAAAAACAAAAATTTAAAGAAGCAACTTAACATTAAAAATTTAATTTTTATTAAGCCGAAAACGGAATACTTCTTTAATTCAAAACCAATCTATTTCTAATTTTTTTTTCATTAATCTCTTTAAAATTTATATTTATGTTTTTAAAGGCTTTGTTTTTTTAATTTTTAGCCCCAATAGACTGTTCGCTATAGACCAGTTTTAAATAAATGTTTTTGATGTAGAGAGATCGTACAATAATAACCAACGTTAATTATATGTATGTAGGAAAAAAGTTTAGCGAGCGACTCACATTTTACAGTTTTAAATATTGTGCTTCGTAGGGTGCAGCACTACTTGCGCGCTTGATATCCAGTTTTGAAAAGTTTTATAACCAGAACATAAATAATTGCTGTGTACTTTTAAAATTAGTTTTAAAGCTGATTGACTGATTGAAGCATTTATTTTTTTTTGCTAATTTGACATAATTTTTCACGAAAGTATTATTTTAGTTATAACTTTTAAACCTTATTGTTTTTCTTCTTGTACCCTCTCTTGTACAATAAAACACAATTATTTAGACCTGGTCTATAAAAATTTGATATGTGAAAATACTTTGTTAATTAAAAAACAAAAGCTGTAAAAAACAATAATGGAAAATCTGTTACCGTTTACAAATTCGCAGGCTGTATAGTTTTTTGTTTTTGTACTTTGAGAGCAGCTTGCAGTAAATAATTCATAATCAGGTGAATTATTTTTAATCCAACCGCATTTGTCTTGGTTATTGGCATTTATTTTGGGAGACAAGCTAATGCAACCGGTTTCTTGATTAAAATCCTCAAAAAATCGCCAATGCTGCCAAATTGAGCCATTCCCTTCAGTGGATTTTGATCCAATCCATGTTCTAATTTTAGTTTGATCAACAGGAAGTTGAGCTCTCACCCCATCTAGAACCTCCTGATTTGTTATGTGAACCAGTCTTCCTCTTATAGACAAAGATCCTTGAGATTTACAATGATTTAAACTGTCATTTACTGATTTATTCAAATGGTAGGTTTTAATGCAGCTACATGTTGATTTTGAATAGCTTCCATTAATATTATAACAGAACTGTTCTACCAAAGTCATTGCGCTCGTTGTGGCGATTGTAGTAGTAGTACTTGTTGTTGTTGTTGTTGTAGGTAAATCTGAACAAAAATTTATACAAATGTTAATTAAACTAACTATGGGGGATTTTTGTTTTTGAAATAGATTGATTTATTTTAGTGATGTTTCCAGGAATTCCAAGCTTCAGAGCTCTAAAACGGAACATCTCCTTATTTATGAGTTCAGAGTTACCCTTGAAGCTCCAGAGCTCCACTCCTCTTAAATAAATAATTTTAAAAAATGCCACAAATTGTTTGTAAACTAAATTTTTTTTCAAAATTTATTAAAAACAATAAAAAAGTCCTAAGTATTGAAATAGAATAACTTAAAACAAATTTATAGGATAAATACGCTTGAAATCGTTCATTTTAGGGGCAAAGCTCCGTAATATGATATTAGAGGGTGGGAACATTAGTAGTCCTTAGTTTCTAGACTTTATAAGTTCGTTTTGTACATCCATTGCCTGCTTACGTACCATTTGAACACAGTAAACACCTTATATTGCTATTCTAATATCGTGGTTTTAGTTGGCATTAACATTCTAAAATTAGTCAACTTTAAATTTTATCCAGTCATTTAATTAGTAAAATTAAACTATACATATTACTTTTAAAATTTTATATTTTTACATTAATTTTACATTTACTAATTATTTTTTACACAAAAGCAACGTTGCAACTTTAAATAATACCTGGCAGACCTCGCAAATTATATAAAAGATATTAGAAAACCAATTCAAATTGTGTGGTTATGACCTTTGGAAAAATTAAAATCTATTAAAATATTTTAAGACTTAAAACTTAAACTTTAAAACATTATATATCAAAACCGTTGCAACGGATTACTTTAATACTTATGTGTAGATCAATGTGTAGCTTAGACTTTTGGCTATCAGTTAAAACTTTTAAATGTTAATAGTAAGCGTTGTTCTAATTTGAGTGTTTACACACGTTTAATATAAGGCAAAATCGTAAAAATAAGCATAAAAAGTTTTTTTCTTGCTCAATACTCAATTAAACCATGTCTCCTAATTGTTTGGTATTACATGTATTTAATAAAGCTACTTTTTACATACATGATTGCCGGTTTTAAGAACTTTTTATTGGAGCAAAAACAGGTTGACTAATCGCTAAAATTGCAAATTTTTTCTGCAAAATAAACTCAACGGCACTGTAGAAGCGACAGGATGGTCGCGACCGCCGCCCACCGAGCAGAAAAGCTGTAAAGAAAACTTTACAAAAACAATACAGGAAATACGCATGGTGTTATTTTTTAATTTCAGCTATTTCAAGTATTTGGAAATGGATTTGAAATGAACCACTGGCATTAATCCCACAACAGTCAGAGTTTAAGTAATAACGCTTTCAGATGGCATTTAAGTTTAGGAAATTTTTTGCCCGCAAAATGATTTTCTAAATGCAATGGGATAAAATTGCGGTTTTTGCGTGTATTTTACCTGTTTTGGCGCACATGAATTTACCAAATCGGTCGTGAAGTTTTGCGCATAACATTAAGAAAACATTTTAGCAGTATCCGATTAATGATACAAAGCAAAAAAAACAATAGTTTTAGTTTGTATGGCAAATTTTTTTGATATCATAATTTTCTCTGATGTCGCAAACTAACAAATTTTTAAAGCTATTGTGCTATTTTTGAAAGACGTTTTTGCAGACATAATTATGTGGTGACCTGCAAAATCCCCATAAAAGTATTGTAAAATCCCCATGGCGAAAATTCCCACAACGTAGTGCAAATTCCCCATAACAATCAAAAATGCGTTTGCAAACTGAAATGTGTTAAAAACACTAAGTTTTAATCATAAAAGCATTAAAAATATTTTAATTTTTTCTTAAGCCGGAGCAAAACCCTAAAATCAAGCTAAATTTTATCATGATAAAATGTTGTTGTATTTTCCAAGTGTCAAAATTTAAAGAAAATATTGCAAATTCATTATATTTATGGGGAATTTACATCACCTTATGGGGATTTTGTAACGTTTATGGGGATTTTGGCCTATAGGGAATTGGTCCATGGGGTTTTTATAGGGACCCAATTAAATTATGTAGTCACCCTTTTGACCGTGGACTTTTCTATTGGCAGCGCGCAGTATCTACGAAGTAAGAGAGTGATTGGCGGAAGAGATTAAAAACATATGAAAAAGTTAAAAAAACAGGAAAAGTTAAGGTGGTTTTGAATATTATATTTGTGACCGGTATATCTATTTCTTTTTTATGTTAAAAATGCAAGCAGTATATTAAAAGCGCTAAGGAAAATTTTTAAAAAATAAATTCATTATTCTCAACCTGGCAAAATCCCGTAAAAAATAATTTGCATAAGCATCGCTGGTAACGCACCTGATTGGTTGTTTGGTATGATGTTTAGTTCAGTAATAGTACGTTCAACAGTTATTGTGAAGTTTTCCAACAAAAAAATTCAGGTGTTTTGCAGTTTCAAACGCACTTTTTAACCAAACCGTATGCAAATCCTTTCTAACGTGATTTTTGTGGATTGTTTGTGTTTTTGTTGCGTGGTAACATAATATAGTTTTAAATAATAAAACAAACATTGCAACGCTCAAAAAATTTCCCAAGATTATTATCGAATCTTGAGAGATTCTGTAAAATGCGAAACATAATGGCTATTAACACTTTGGGATTCTTTCCGCTCCAAAACTGCAAAAAGATTCTACGCCAGTGCTCCTTAGAGTTAAACTCCGCGTTTCACTTTGAGTTCGCGTGAAGTTTAACATTGAGGAGTGTTGATTGATTCTGGTGGCGCAGAATCACTTCTGGGGATTTGCAGCGCTTTTTTAAAAAAATCCTAAAGGGTTAATTACCCACAGAGAGTTAGTAATACTCTTCCAATTTATAACAACAATCAATAACTTCCGTTTTGTTCCATTGATTTAATATCTATCTATTATATATATTGCTACAGACATTTTTAACAGAACTGATTTATCTCTGAGCACCTAACTTTGTAAGTGACTTAATTCTTAGGTGAATACATAACAAAAAATGTATGATAACTGTGTATTAAATTGCTTCCTTATCCGTACATCGCTTTGAAAGAAATTTAACCCCATCCCCCCACCCCAGAGAGGTTAAACTTAACTCCTCAGAGGATGAAATTTAAGCCTCGGTGGTCGAATTTGGCCTCCTTAGTTGGTAAAAATAAAGTCGGTAAATAAAAAAAAATCACAAAAACGACAGTAAATGACAAAATATCACATTTAATAAATCTATAAAAAGTATTAGACTGGTCGATTACGTTCTGATTTAGTTATTTTAAAGAAAAACAACATAAAATTTTAACTCACAAAATATTTAAATAAATTTTTTTATCGTTTTCTTTAAAATTAAAAAAAAATTAATTAAAAACTGAGCACAAAATAATAAAATTTTAAGAAATACTACTCTAAGTTTTAAGAACAGCGCCATATCTCTGGAGCGAAAGGATCTAAAAACAATGGGTGTGTAACGGCAGGAAAGGGGTATAGCCGGTAAGTAGGTGAACCTTTCTCGTCGGTACACGGGGTATTACTGTACTTTCTATCAATGTGTATGACGTAAAATAAAAACAGTAAAAGAGGCGTTACCTCGGAACAGGAACACAGCAAAGACGAGTAGGTTTATTTAGTTTTAGTTTTAAAGATAGATTTACAGAAGATTTTAGTTTTCAAGTAATTAGATATATTAAAAAACCAGCAATGTTTCTAATGATCTCGGGCTTAGTGTGTTTTACACCCAACTCACAAGAATTGGTAGAATATGCTCTAATACAAACGATTTTGGTCTCCGAGTTAAATCCTTATATTCTGAATTTATAGTGTTAGAGTACGGTTGCTTAGAATTAAATAAAAAATTTTAACTTTTAGTAAAAAATATACATCATTTATTATTAAATTTGATCTAGTAAATTGTAAAAATTGTGATAAATTTGTCAAAAAATTTTTAACTAAAGATTTATCATATATTAATGCTGGGTCAACATAATTTCGATAGACATATGTGACACATTGTGTCCCTTCGTGAAAACTCCAAGTGCAAGCGTTAATAAAAGGCGATTATCTTTCCCCTTTCCTTGTCCGACCTATGGTGTAATAGATAGCACGCCAGAGTCGACTCTGGAGGTTACGGGTTCAATTCCTGTATCGGCCAAATTTTTCAATAAAGTTGGCTGTCTAAATTTTTTAGCACCTGGTTATTTTCGTTTCTACTTTGGGTCGTCACACATACAAAAACATCAACATGTAAAATAGGTGTATAATATTCCTTTTAAACCCTTTTTGCTTTTAAAGAATGTTTGTGTTTATATATTTTTAAGTTTTTTTTGTTTTGTTTAGTGGTTTTTTAAGCCTTAAATCATTAATTCACTTGGTTTTCCAAGTGATGGTTATGCTTTCTGTTCTTGGTTTCGGCCAAAGAACGGTGCTCTTAGTGTTGTTCGGTTTGCCGAGTGACACTACTCCCGTTTCTGATTCTACCAGTTAACGGTGCATTTAAATTTTTTGTGAACGCAAATTGGATCATTTAATGATGTAATTGTTTTGTTACTTGTTTGTTTTATAAGTTCTTCAAAATTTATATTTTGTATTATAAAAGCTTCTAGATGGCTCGTTGTGCAACAAAAAATTTTTTGTTATTAACTTAAGATTAATTGTGGCCTTTTATTAAGTAAGGTTACAATACCATTGATTGATCACCCGATGTATGTTAATACTACACCTGTGTAGCGCGTGAAAAACGCGTGTAAAGTTTTCCGAGGTTTTTTATTTTTTTTGCGTTCGCATGGTCTTTCTTGTTTTTTAATTTAATAATTATTTTTCTTTTTGTATTTGATTGATAAGTTTTGGTACGTATAAGGACGTATTTTATTTTGCATACTGATGAGCTCAAAAATAAAATAGGTCATATTTGCTCAGTTAATTTATTTTTGTTAATTTTTACTTTTATTTGCCTTCGCAGGAAGGGACACTTTGGCAAAAAGCTTAATAATAAAAAGTGTCTATGCTTGGAGCGAAACACCTTTTTATGCTTTTTTAGACAAAAAACTTTATTAATTTACCAAGCATTATTTTGATTCCAAATTGATTATTTTCATAAACATTAAGGGCATGTAATAATTTGCTATTTTTCTATTTGGTTAATCTTAAGATTTATTTTTTTGCAAGCCTTTGTGGCATGTTTGTTTTTTTTTTCTTTTCCCATTTTTTCATTATACGCTTGCTGTTTTCTATTATCTTTATAAAAGCGGTGTGTGTAATACGCCTGATCGGCCACAAGGTCAACATATCCTTTATTTTTATTGTTCTCTCAGTATTATTAAGTATAACCTCACATCTAATCCCTAAAATCCTCTGATAGAGGTGGGGTCTTTGACTAACATTCTACATCAACAACAGTGCTGATATAGGGTGGTAGGCGGTAATATGGAATATCCATGGCCGGCCCGCTTCAGCTTTAAAAAAAAAAGATACTCCCCAGTGAAAAAGGGGAATTTAACTGGAAGGTTACCCAGTTTTTCAAAAATCTCATTTCATCAACAAAAATGCTGTGACAGAATTGAAGTGGAGATGGATAGATGAATGGAATCTCCAGGTTAACGTTAGAAAATAAATGTGTCTTCTATAAAACGTTAACTCAGTGGGTTGTAAAAATAGAGAGTAGGACTGAGGGTTTCAGTCCCTTCAAAAATTTCCGATTAAACGAAAAATTGATGTTGACATACTGGAACAGAAATGGATCACCTATTAAGTCAGTGGTCACAGGTTATTTATGTGGTGGACACCTCAGAATTTTTTTAGCTTTAAAATGTCATATAGTATTCCTGATCACGTCATATGTGTTTTGCTCCGTGGGATAGGGTGTCGGAGGAGCAGCGGCAAAGCAGGGCTTCAAAAGAATGCTGCGCGGGCGGGTTATTAGAAAGGCGCTGGCGCGTTATTAGACATAAATGAGGGCGTCCTTTTATGTGCGCGGTGTCCTTTGATGCGCAGGGGATTCCTTCCGTTTAGAACAATGGATTTTGACCAGGGTGGAATATTAGGTCTACAGGTTTTAAAAATATAGTTAAGGTTGCGGGACTGTCCTTCACAGTCCTTTCAAAAATACCTAATATTAGTCAGTTTAATGTGGGCCAGTTGAAATCTACCAGACAAACTGACTTGTGGTCGAAAATTTTAAAAATATAGTTTAGGTTGCAGGACTGTCCTTCACAGTCCTTTCAAAAATACCCAATATTAGTCAGTTTAATGTGGGTCAGTTGAAATCTACCAGACAAATTGAGTAGTGGTCGAAAATTAAGTGTCACTTCCGTGAAACCTTAGAATAGCAGGTTTGCAAAATAGCACGTGGAGATCTTAAATTGGTCCTGAAGCAAAGCTTCAGTGCCACAAATAGTTGTCATGGGAAGACACTAAATAGATACCGGAATCATTGAATTAGTGAGCTTACATGGAATGACCACAGGACAAATAAAATAATTTAGTTGAAACATTAAAGATACTATGGAAAAAATTAGGACTTTGAAAGAAGAAGTTTTAGTTTCTGAAGACTAACCAAGGTTGATGTATTACACAGGATGACTTATCCGTATTTATTTAAGTGATTTTGCACATATGTATTCCGCGCTGGGCAGAGAAGACGTATACGTATTTTACGTTAAGTCAAAAAAGTATTACGATGGGTGAAACCTGATTTGCTAGATTATGAGAGGTAATTAGGAGGATACGGTATGTATTTTTATTTTAGTAATTAACAAACGTAATTAGTAATTAATAAGTAAGTAAAGTAGTAAGTAGTAAGTAAGTAGTAGTTAGTAAGTAAAGTAAACGTAATAACAAAAGTAATTTACAGAGTCAGAAAAAAAAACTAAAGATATTTATGTCTACAAAAACCACTGGAAAAAAAGCAAAATAGGTTCAAAAATTTGTTAGTTTGTGATATCCGAGAAAATTATGATACCAAAACAACAATCATAAAAACGATTGTTTTTTTCTTTTTATCTTTAATCAAATACCGCTGAAATGTTTTCTTATTGTTATACACAAAACTTCACGACCGATACGAGAAATTCAAGGGCGTAAAAGCAGGCAAAAGACACGCAAAAACCCCTTCTCTTCGCTTTTTGAGTTTAGAAAATCAGTTTATGGGGAGACTTTTTTCTAGTTGCCGCGAGGAAAATGCGGTTTCAGCGATTAGTCAATCGGTTTTTGCTCAAATAAAAATTTTTCCTCTCTAAAAAGTGGCTCTAAAAAATTCGTTGAAAAAAAAGATGTAAATCACATTTTGATAAAATCAAAATAAAACAAGGCAACATGTATTAAACATACAGTTTTGTCTCATGCGACGGTTTTTTATCTTATAATTAGGTTTACCAGTAGTTTTATTATTTGTTTGACTATATTAAATATTAATTTTTTTTGTTTTATGTTTATTGTTAACAATTATAATTCTTTTAAAACATAAACAAACATAAGATTTGGTCGATTTAATCCCACTGATTTTTTTATTTTAAAGATTATAACGAAACGTTTGCTTTGCTTTTGTGGTAAATATAACAAACTTGTGCGGATATTTTGTTTGAGATATGGGATATTCTTAGAAATCGTTAAAATAAAATTATAAATACGTTTGCAAAGAAAAAAACTCCAAAAGCGCTCATGTTTTCTATGGAATTAAGATGACAGAAATTGTTTGTGTGTGCACTGACCTTACATCCCTAGTTTCAAGTGTGTAAATTTTCTGCTGGGGAATTTGAGTTTTTGCAAAACTTTTTTTTAAAGTGTTAAATATGCACTTTCGTTCACAAAACAAATTGAGAGAAATCAGATAGAGATAGGAAACGTTTTATTTTTATTTACCTACCTAGCATTACAAAAATTGGGTCGGAGGTCACACCACAAAACAAAGTTCCTTTGAAATTTAAATGCATTTTGTTGTATTATTTTTGAAATTAGAAATACTACAAATAATAAAACACCTATTTTAGAATTTTTAACGTTCTGTTTTTGTATTAAATTAAAGCATTAGAAAATGTTTTTTTTTCTGGTTAACTGAAATAAATTTACATATGAAAAACCTTATTAATGCCTAAAATAACTCTAAATAATGGTCAGAAGTTGACAAAACTATTCGAAATTGTTTTAATATTGTTGTTTATTCTCCGGTTTCTGAAAAAAATTGGTAAAATCATTGGCTTCATAACAAATTCTAATTTCGCGGCGGGACCGCGGACCCATAATTTTGTAAAGCTCGATAGGTCCATACAAAACAATCTTATTTGTAACGTAACCATAAATCACTTTTCTCCACCCTTAAAATGGTTAAATAAGAGAAAAAATATGAAAAAATGTTTGGCGAAAGAGGGACTTTCTTTCTTCTCATCACGCTGAAATTAAAATAAAGTAAAATTTGAAAGTTAAAATTATGGTTTTACATCTTTATGTTAATATGCTTGTTTATTTTATACTGTATTATAAATTCTTGCTCATGTAAACCTACATCTATGTATTGTTGAATTGAAGTTTTATTAAAAAAATTTATCGTAAGACAGGAGTTCCATTAATTGTTTAATAGACTAGTTCGGAATAAGGGTTTTTTAGTGTTAAGAAGAGGGTACTACTAGCGCCAATCATAATGTAGTAGGAAAATTGAGAATCAGCGAGCGACTAGTACATTTTACGGTTTAAAATATTTCAAATATTTATTGGTTTAAAATCTCGACCCCTTCTCTTCAAAATTTCTTAAATACTTTTTAAATATTGCAAAAGCAAAAGCAGTTTTGGGGATTTTTAGTTTTTTTCCGCTTCGTAGGTACGGCGCTGCTGGCGCGCTTGTTTCCCAGTTTTTTAATGTTTCAATTACAAAAAATGCTTAATTTAAAAGTTTGGAATGGACTTTTTAAAATTAATATTTAAGTTTTGAATAGTTTTACAAGCAAAACATTAAAAAAAAACTGTGTGGGTTTAAAATTAGTTTAAAAGCCCAAATTTCATCTTTATTTTTACTAAATCGCAATCACTGTTCAGGATAATACTATTTTAGTGGTGATTTTAAACTATTGTGACGTTTAATTAAAAAACAAAAATTTATTTAGCACAAACTGATACATTACAGCACTTCAACGTAGTGAAACATATAATCGTGTAGCAATTTTTATGAAGTATAGGTTTAAACTTAAGAAACTAAGAAAGCTAAGATTTTTTCAAATTTTATTTTTTTCTTTTTGTACCCTCTCTCGTACAGTAAAAGTCGCTTATTCCGAACTAGTCTATAGGCTTTTGATAAATAAAAATTCGTAAAAGTTGTGAGCGGATCTTCTCCCGTGAAGGGTTAAAAAATGGGGCAAAGGATTCAAAAACTTGTAAGTGATAACTTTTTGAAAACCATTAAATGGTCAAAAAGATAACTTCTCAGAAACAAGCACATGTCCAACAGTACATTTTTCAAAAAAAAAAAAAATCACGCCATCGTAAGTATTTTGAGGTTGGGTTTCTTGCATTGGTCTTAACTTCTTTGTGGAATATTCTAATTTTAATTTGAAATTTTTTTTATGTTCTAGTAACGTGTGGAATAAATAATAATAGTAATAATAATAATAATAATAATAATAATAATAATAATAATAATAATAATAATAATAATAATAATAATAATAATAAAAATAAAAATAATAATAATAATAATAATAATAATAATAATAAAAATAATAATAATAATAATAATAATAAAAATAAAAATAATAATAATAATAATAATAATAATAATAATAATAATAATAATAATAATAATAATAATAATAATAATAATAATAATAATAATAATAATAATAATAATAATAAACTGTCAAGATAAAATCTGGGGATCAAATAAAGCGAGTTACCGCGTAGATTATTAACCAGACCTTATGCTAAATTATAGCGGTCTATAATTTTGTTAGTTTATGTACAATTTAAAAAGGACCACAAAACTCTTCTGAAAGTCTGTGCATAAGTATTTTGGCATAGTTTTTTTCCTACTGAACTTCGGTGACATTAGAACATCATTATTTATTTATTTATTTATTTATTTATTGGTTAATTTCATACAGTAACGTACATACAAAAAAAAAGGCAAATAGTCAGAAAAAAAGAACATATTACAAGAAAACCATTTAAATCTGTATGAAAGTTGCACAGGTATTTTTAAAAAAAATACTACGATGTACAACAAAAAGAAAAAAAGATTTTTTTTAGCACCAATCAAGCAAAGCTAAATTTTGTGAACATTTCAAGGAGATTTATCATATTTTATTCTATGCTGTTTTCATGAAAGAACTGTGTTAGTCTTTTACAAAACAAGTTGAGAGGTTTAGCTTGCACTATGTTGGTTGGCACTTTGTTCCATAGATTAACTATTCTATTACTAAAAAAGTATTTGCTTATATCTAGGCGATGCTTATTTCCTTGAAGTTTAGCTCCATTATTATTATTAGGTACAAACTTTCGAAATATACCTTTGAAAAATAGAAATAAACGGAATCGCGGTAAAATTGACTTTGAAGTAAAAATACTTACTAAGTAAGTTTAAAATATTACAAAGGAAATAATGAATTACAAGAAAAATAATTGCTTTAATAAAAAATGTTTGGTGGGATTTAAAATTTGTTACTTGGATTGAGATTAAAAATAAATTGGATTTTATTAGTTTGTTTGGTCGAGCGGATTTATTACAAAAATTGGTATTTTAGGAATAAAAGTAGCCCGTGTCAGCCATACGGCTGGCAAATAATTTTTCCCGCATTTTTTATATTTATTTACTAATTTTTTTTTCAAAATTCAACCCTTTTATGCCATTCCCGTGACTGTAAGCTTTACAGTGATACCTCAGTTACCCACTCTAATTTTAGTTGGGGAAAAGGGTCTTTCCCTCTTTTGGTGAAAATATGTTGTCCTGCATAAAGATGTCCGTGTTAATTTTTTTACTAATTTCAACCACCTTAGAATGCTCCCTGAGCTATAAGGTTTCCCATAATATCTCATTTATCCTCATTTCTTCTGTGGTTGGGGAGGAAGGTTCTTTCATCTTTGGTAGAAATATGTTGTCCAATATAAAGATGTTCATTTTATTTACTTTAAATTTTAACCCATTTATGACATTCTCCAGACTGTAAGCTTTCCAATGATACCTCATTTAGCCCAATCCGTTTTGTGGTTGAGGAGCAGGTCCTCCCTTATGGTGAAAATGCGTTGTCCAGCATAAAAATGTCCTTGTTATTTATTTTTTGAAAAATTCAACCCTTTTATGACATTCCTTGAAATTCAAACTTTGCAATGATATCTTATTTAGCCCAATCTTTTTTGGGGTTAAGGAGAAAGGTCATTCCTCCTTTTAGTAAAAAAACGTTGTCCAGCATAAAGATGTCCATTTTCATTTTTCCAAAAACATGATATTCTGGTTTCACATTGGCAAATTACTCTTACCAATAAGTTTGAGCCAATTTGAAGATAAAATTTTTTTCACCTTTTAAAGTCCATATGGCCCTGTTTTTGTAAAAAAGTGTTGTCCAACCAAAAGATGTCCATGAATTTTTTTTTAATTTCAGCCCCTTTATGACATTCCCCTATCTGTAAGCTTTGCAATGATATCTCACTTAGCCCAATCCTTTTGCTGGTTGGGGAGGAAAGTCGTTCCTCTTTTTAGTGAAAAAACGTTGTCCAGCATTAAGATGTCCATGTTAATCTTACCAAAAAGCATGGCATTTTGGTTTTACATTGGATAATTACTCTTATCAAAAAGTTCGAGCCAATTCAAATACAAAAAATTTTTACTTTCCAAAATCCATAGGTTTCCCTTTTTGTGAAAATGTTTTGTCCAGGCTAAAGATGTCCATGCAAATTTTTTTCTAAATTTCAACCTCTTTATGACATTCTCCGGACCGTAAGCTTTGCAATGATATCTCATTTAGCCCAATCCCTTTTGTGGTTGGTGAGCAAGGTAATTCCCTTCTTTAATGAAAAAAACGTTGTCCAGTATAAAGATGTTCATGTTCATTTTTCCAAAAATCATGATATTCTGGCTTTACATTGCCTAATTACTCTTTCAAATAAGTTTGAGCCAATTCTGAGTCAAAAATTTTTTTAAGTTCCAAATCCATAGGGTCTCCCCTTTGGTGAAAACGCATTGTCCAGTATAAAGATGTCCATGTAAGTTGTTTCAAAATTTCAACCCCATTACGACATTTCCTGGGGTATAAGATTTCTAACGATACCTCATTCACCTTAATCCGTTGGTTGGTTAGAGAGGAGTTAGGGAACACACAGACACACACACACACACACACACACACACACACACACACACACACACACACACACACACACACACACACACACACACACACACACACACACACACACACACACACACACACACACACACACACACACACACACACACACACACACACACACACACACACACACACACACACACACACACACACACACACACACACACACACACACACACACACACACACACACACACACACACACACACACACACACACACACACACACACACACACACACACACACACACACACACACACACACACACACACACACACACACACACACACACACACACACACACACACACACACACACACACACATACACACACACACACACACACACACACACACACACACACACACACACACACACACACACACACACACACACACACACACACACACACACACACACACACACACACACACACACACACACACACACACACACACACACAGACATTACGTCTATTTATATATAGATTTAGTATCGAGTTTAAAAAGGTTTTGTGGTTATTGTTAAATTGGGTATTTAGTAATGACAGTTCCGTGGGTTGCAATAGTTTATATTTATATAAAATTTTCAAGCATCAGCCCTTTGGGATTTTTTTGCTGCAAATCTGCAAAAAGAAATTTGCGCGAGTGCTGCTCAGTGTTAAACTCGTTTACTTTAAACGCGTTTCGCTTCCGGTCCGCGTGCAATTTAACACTAAGCAGCGGTGGCACGGAATATTTTCTGCGAATTTACAGCCCTTTTTGAACAAAAAAAAACAAAGGGTTAAACTCCAAAATAAGTTACCGATATTATAAAAACAAAATATTGGTTTAATTCAAACAAAGGTTTGAAATTACTAAACAAAAGTCCATCATCAGGTTCCGGGTATATAACCCATTTAACATTCAGCTTGTCTTATTTCTGTTGGATACGCTGTGTTTGTATTTTTTGTTTGAGCACATATCCTTATTTTTGTTGTTTACTTAATGTTTCTACTTAATAAATTCATAATATGCCTTATTACATACCGAATTCGTATTGACATAATGCTCTTCTTCTTTTACTACAATCTTTATTGGCAAATCCAATTTTGTTTATATTCAATAAATGCTGTACAATAGCGCATTGTCTTAGGGTAATTCCGTTTGTTGGCTGGTTTGGAAGCCAAAAAAGATTTAAGTTTTCAGCTTCTAAATTTTCAGGTACCCACATCCAGCCAAGAGAGGGATAAGATGTGCTGTTGTTTTGTTGTAAACCAATCCACATCATATCAATACCATAAATTGACTAAAAGACAACAATGATATGTTTTTTTTTTGTTTTCACTAAACTGTTGTATTCAGAAAATGATTTAACAGCAATCAAGACTATGTATTTAAAACATGAAAACCAAGAAATCAAAATTTTGGTTTGTTTTTCGCCAAATTGAAAACAATTTTTAGTGTAGAACACAATAAATTTTTACGTGTTGAATATGCGAAGCCAAATCTGCCGCCATTTAGAAACTAAGGCGTTAACGTAAAAAAAATTTATATTAAGACGGTTTTAACTAATTAATAGTTTATTTTTCTAACTTTAAAATTTACAAAAATGTGTTATAAACATAAACTAGGTTTTAGTCGGCTTTTTTTACTCGACTTTTTTTAAGGTTAAGTTTTTATGCGTTACTAAGCCTAAACAAAACCTAAAAAAACAACCTAAACTTTCTTCGCGTAGCTATTTGTTAAAGTTTAGTTTGTTTTTAAGTCTTTGCCTAGACCTAGGAACGCATAGGCTTAACCTTAAAGAACAGTCAAGTAAAAAAGTCGAGTAAAACCGAGTTAGCATATATGCATATATTCGCGCGGCGCGCGATAAAAATTGGTAACTGCTTTTATATTGATACTATATCTGCTGGAGCAAAATGCCCCACAGCGCAATAGGCTCTCTCTCTCTCTCTCTCTCTCTCTCTCTCTCTCTCTCTCTCTCTCTCTCTCTCTCTCTCTCTCTCTCTCTCTCTCTCTCTCTCTCTCTCTCTCTCTCTCTCTCGTTCTCCGTTTTCTTTTCCCACTTACCCATCGTTTAAAAAATAATTCCACAATATTTAATTTTTGAACATTATTGATATGAGCTAACTGTCCACCATTACTGCATCTGTTTTCACTTTCAGTAAAATTACCTCTCGCTATCGATCCATAACATGTGTCATTAAAAACTATAGTAAATTCTGCTTTTTGATTACACCATTCAGGAACTAAAATTGAATTAAACTTATTTTTTGGTATAGTTTCACCAAACTTGAAAAGCAACTTGAACTGACGATAAAATCAGGTGTCTGTTGTGTGGTATTTGTTGTGTGTCTCTGTAAGCGTAAATGCAAGAGTGCCCACGCGTGCCCACTTGCGCGTCAACCACACACTCACGCTGTGCATGAGTGTGGATTTGACTAAAAATTAGCCAATTTTTAATTGTAATTTCAGCTAATAATTTAGTATAGCAAAAATTTAGTGTCGGCTTGAAATATTATAATAATTTTGAAGTATTATTTTTGTAATTATTTGACTCAATAGAAGCGAAAATAATTTGGCGCTGAAAAACTTAAAGGAGCACTGTCACAAATAAAAACAGTTTTTTAATACTGGACGGATTCGGATGAAATTTGTAAATGTTGTAGCTTAGGTTCTAAGAAAGCTAAATACCAAATTTAAAGCAAATCGATTCAATATTAAAAAAGTTATTAGCAAAAGCGATATAGAAGAAAATGCACATCACATAGTGTTGTGATAACTACTTAAGTAGTTAACTACTTAACTACTTAACTACCATGATTTTGGCTAACTACTTAACTACCTACTTTCTTTTTTAAAAGTAGTTAACTACCTACTTAACTACCTACTTTCAAAAAATAAAGTAGTTAATACAAGTAGTTAACAAAGTAGCTAAAAAGTTGGCAGAAAGTAGTAAGAAAAGTACGCAGAAAGTAGTTAGTGAAGTAAGCAGTCAAGTATTTAGTGTTTTTACACAAACAATCAATATCTGCGGGGCTATACTACATAAAATTCACAGCTGTTTGAAATAAAATGTGGCAACGTGTGCAGTAATCTGCAATAATTTGCACGTGCTGCGAATCTTCAATAAAAAGTGATATTTTGCCACTTAACAGTGATTTTATACACAAAGTGTTTTATAGTTTATGAACCTAATTAAAATCGTTGAAGTTTTTAGATATATTTGCAAACTATAGCCCATCAGTACTGTTATACAATAAAGTGGGTAAAAAAATACAAAACCTTTTAAAATAAGTTTTCAAAATACGTCAGCCAAACTTGTTAACTTAACAAGAAATTATTTTTTTTGTAAACAACTTCTTGAATTTGAACTATGTTATATTATCAGTCCAACCGTTATGTATATATATTACTAAACATAAAGAACTGACAAAAACCGATAAAATATGGAAATTGTCAATTATTAAAGGAATGACTAAGTGTTTTTTACATTAAAAATTTAATATTTCATTTATACTAAGGCAAGTATATCTTTAGGTAAAGGATTAACTACTTAACTATCTACTTAACTACTTACTACTTAACTACCTAGTTCAAAAATTTCAAGTAGTTAACTACCTACTTACTACCTACTTGTAATTTTATTTTACTACTTAACTACCTACTTATAATTTTTAAAGTAGTTAACTACCTACTTAACTACCTACTTTTATTTTTGGTTAACTATCACAACACTAACATCACACAAACACCAAACACCAAAAACCACGCACTTTAACATATATAACGGTAACGGAAAATCCTTTAAAACCATGAGTTGTACTTTATTTAATAACAATTAGCGTAATATAACGCAGGAATAGTGTATGACGAAAATGAAAATCGTGTGGTAAAGTTCATATTGAGTTATACTAGGACATAAGTGATAATTTATAAGTGATAATAATAGTGATAATGATAAGGGATAATTAGTGCTAAGTGATAAGTAATAATGATAGGTCGTAATGATAGTGCTTATGATAGGTGATAAGTGATAATGAGTTATAATGAGCGGTAATTGAAAATGATAGTGATAAGCGATAATGATAGTGATAATCATAAGTGATAATGAGTGATAACTGATAATGAGTGATAAGTGATAACGATAAGTGATAAGTGATAGTGATGAATGATAATGAAATAAGTAATAAATGATAATCATAAGTGATATTGAGTGATAAGTGATGATGATAGTGATCATCTTAAGTGATAATCAGTGAGTAATAAGTGATAATTAGTGATAAGTGATAACGATAAATTATAAGTGATAATGATAGATGATAATAAGATAAGTGATAAGTGATAGTAAGTAGTGATAATAGTAGTGATAATAATAGTGATTTAGTGATAAGTGATAAGGATAATGATGATCATAAGTGATAATAAGTGATAAGTGATAATGAGTGATAAGTGATAAGTGATAACGATAAGTGATAAGTGATAATGATGCATGATAATGAGATAAGTGATAAGGAATAGTAATAAGTGATAATAAGTGATAAGTGATAACAAGTGTAAGTGATAACAATAACTGATAAATTATCATTATCGCTATCTTTAACTCTAGGTGGCTTCCAATTAAAGCAAGAAGAAAATTGCAATCTATTAACAATTGCCATCTATTCTCGCACTTTCATATCCAAGAAAGGATCACACACGTACTAGGTATGGATCACTCTGTTCACCAGGAAAAAATCTGATCCATATCTTTTTAATACACTACACAACACATAATAAACACTTTTCAGTAGTAAATTTGTACACCTCTATCTCATTCGCTTATTAAGCACGAAAATAATAATGCATTAAAAAATTAAAAAAACTGTATTTATTAAAAGAAATTAACCGATACAGCAATGTATAGCCTGTAAGTTCAAAGTCAACTCTAAATCCTATCCATTAATGGGAGGGCCGGTTAAAGGAATAAACAAGTAGAAAATTTTTTTTTTAAAAAAGATAACGCTTTAGAATTCGAGTTTCATATACTAATAGACAGTCACACGCTCTTTAAAGTTTGAATTTTTTTTATTAAAAATATTTCTGATATTTTTAATTTGTAGCAATATTATTGTAACCTAATCGTTTGATAAATTTCAGATGTTCATATTACGGAAACACCTCACTTATTAAAACTACTTAAAAATGGCAAGAGGTCCTTCCGGCTTTTCCTTCAATATTCATACTGTTTGATCGGCGGGCGCCAAGCGCTCCATTATCGCACAAAACAACGATGATCATCGCAACGCAAGAACCAGAAGCGAAAAACATTTCCATGCAAATTACCCAACGCGCATTTCGGTACTTAGCGCCCGTCACCGCAGAAGACCAAAAAGCATATCACGACCGAAAATTACGTATGGAAAGATTCAGAAATAAAAAAACAAAAGAACAAAAGTGAAAGTAAGAAGATACAATTGAAGCAAATCTTTTAAATTTATTTACACATTTGTCATTTCAAATAGTGAGAGATTTTTCGATAATTTTTTGAACATTAAATTGTTTAAGAACTTAAAGCAGCGCAAAATAAAGCTTTTTTTAAACAGGTTTATTTTTAAATTACCACTAAAAAAATGCTCAACACAATGAGACCCAAATACATCTCACAAATTTGTGTCGTAATTGCATTACATTTTGTTTCCCGCACACGGGCGCTCTCGTATGCTCTCTAGTTCAATAATTGTAGGTTTGTACAATATATTTTTCTTCATGAACACTATTTTCTTTTTCGGTACTTTAAACCGGACTCCGCGCTGACACTGTAGTAATAAAAGCTATTAATGTTAACCTCCAATGTCATAATAGAATTGTTTTTGCTATATATATATATATGTTTGCACTTATGTTTGTCTGTGTACGGTTGTACACTAGCTATTAGCTATTATGTTGGTAAATTTATTTTCAGTAAATGTGAGACCCCCAAAAACTTTTTAAGTGCAAGTGATTCTACAAAGTCATAACTATGTGAAAATATTTAACACTAAACAACTTCCGTTTAATTAAGAGGCTTTACACCATCGCGATTGACCGTCTAACTTTAGGAGCCACAATATTTACTTATTGTTTCATTTATAAAAAGTTAACTTGAAGTTTTTCATTCAGTTTTTATTCACTTTTTTTATAAATTAACTGAATTTATGTTTTTGTTTTTGAACTGACTGTCTCAAGTGTAGTAAACAAACACACTAGTCTTCTTAAGTGAATAAAGCTGAAAAACGTGAAAAAAAAAGTGAATAAAGCTGAAATGAAAAACTTACAAAGTTAACTTTTTATAAATGAAACAATAAGTAAATATTGTGGCTCCTAAAGTTAGACGGTCAATCGCGATGGTGTAAAGCCTCTTATTTAAACGGAAGTTGTTTAGTGTTAAATATTTTCACATAGTTATGACTTTGTAGAATCACTTTTACCCAATTAGCGCTTAGAAAAAAACTGAGGATTCCTTATTTACTGGAGATCAATTTTTACAACCGCTAATTGGCTAAAATAGCTTCATCCACAACCATTCCCACAGAGCAAACATACATGCAAACATATATATATATATAGCAAACAATTACTATTATGACATTTTGAAGGTCCTTAAAATCCTGACGTAATAGCTTTGTTGTCTACAGTGTCAGCGCGGAGATCGGTTTAAAAGTATTCGAAAAAGATAGTAGTTCATGAAGAGAAAAAAAGTTACATCTATTGTACCGCGATAAAACTACTAAACCTACAATTATTGAACTAGACATCATACAGAGCGCCCAGTCAGCTGCGGGAAACAAAATGTTAATGCAAATTAAACGACACAATATTCAAATTATGTGAGATTACTGTAATATTTGAGATTTCTCAATTGTGTTGAGTATTTTTAGTGGTAATTTAAAAATAAACAACCTGTTTAAAAAAGCTTTATTTGCGCTGCTTAAAGACCTTAGGACATTATTTAATGTTCAAAAAAATTATGCAAAAAATCTGTCACTATTAAAATGACAAATAATATTAATAAATTTAAAAGATTCTGCATTCAATTAAGTAATCTTCTTAAACTTTCACTTGTTCTATTGTTTGAATTTCTGAATCTTTCATAACGTAAAATTGTTTAGTCCGTCAATATAGCTTATATTGGTCTGCGGCAACAGCTGACAGCACAAAACGCCTCTGACCGATGGCAGTGGGTAATTCCAGATGGAAGTAATATTAATGTTTTCGCTTCTGAAATCTCTTGGTTACCACCAGATGATCCAAATGATCTTTCTGATCCAAATGGAACAGAAAATGTTGGCGCTTTATACAATCAACATATAGTGGATATTGAAGGAAACGACAAAGAACACTACATATGCCAATTTTTAAGTAAGTTTTAATAACAAGTGAGGTGTTTCCATAAATATGAACATCTGAAATTTATCAAACGATTCGGTTACAATGATATGGTTACAAATTAAAAAATCAGAAATATTTTTAATAAAAAAAATTCAAACTTTAAAGAGCGTGTGACTGTCTATTAGTATATGAAACTCGAATTCTAAAGCGTTATCTTTTTTTTAAAAAAAAAAATTTTCTCTTGCTTCCTTTAACCGGCCCTGCAATTTAATGGATAGGATTTAGGAGTTGACTTTGAAACTTACAGGCTATATTGCTGTATCGGTTAATTTCTTTTAATAAATTAGTTTTTTTAATTTTTAATGCATTCTTATTTTCGTGCTTAATAGGCGATAATAGAGGTGTACGAATTTACTACTGAAAAGTGTTTATTATGTGTTGTGTAGTGTATTAAAAAGATATAGGATCAGATTTTTTCCTGGTGAACAGAGTGATCCATACCTAGTACGTGTGTGATCCTTTCTTGGATATGAAACTGCGAGTAATAGATGGCAATTGTTAATAGATTGCAATTTTCTTCTTGCTTTAATTGGAAGCCACCTAGAGTTAAAGATAGCGATAATGATAATTTATCAGTTATTGTTATCACTTACACTTGTTATCACTTATCACTTATTATCACTTATTACTATTCCTTATCACTTATCTCATTATCATGCATCATTATCACTTATCACTTATCGTTATCACTTATCACTTATCACTCATTATCACTTATCACTTATTATCACTTATGATCATCATTATCCTTATCACTTATCACTAAATCACTATTATTATCACTACTATTATCACTACTTACTATCACTTATCACTTATCTTATTATCATCTATCATTATCACTTATAATTTATCGTTATCACTTATCACTAATTATCACTTATTACTCACTGATTATCACTTAAGATGATCACTATCATCATCACTTATCACTCAATATCACTTATGATTATCATTTATTACTTATTTCATTATCATTCATCACTATCACTTATCACTTATCGTTATCACTTATCACTCATTATCAGTTATCACTCATTATCACTTATGATTATCACTATCATTATCGCTTATCACTATCATTTTCAATTACCGCTCATTATAACTCATTATCACTTATCACCTATCATAAGCACTATCATTATCACCTATCATTATTACTTATCACTTAGCACTCATTATCCCTTATCATTATCACTATTATTATCACTTATAAATTATCACTTATGTCCTAGTATAACTCAATATGAACTTTACCACACGATTTTCATTTTCGTCATACACTATTCCTGCGTTATATTACGCTAATTGTTATTAAATAAAGTACACCTCATGGTTTTACAGGATTTTCCGTCCGTTACTGTGTTAAAGTGCGTGGTTTTTGGTGTTTGGTGTTTGTGTGATGTTAGTGTTGTGATAGTTAACCAAAAATCAAAGTAGGTAGTTAAGTAGGTAGTTAACTACTTTAAAAATTATAAGTAGGTAGTTAAGTAGTAAAATAAAATTACAAGTAGGTAGTAAGTAGGTAGTTAACTACTTGAAATTTTTGAACTAGGTAGTTAAGTAGTAAGTAGTTAAGTAGATAGTTAAGTAGTTAATCCTTTACCTAAAGATATACTTGCCTTAGTATAAATGAAATATTAAATTTTTAATGTAAAAAACACTTAGTCATTCCTTTAATAATTGACAATTTCCATATTTTATCGGTTTTTGTCAGTTCTTTATGTTTAGCAATATATACATAACGGCTGGACTGATAATATAACATAGTTCAAATTCAAGAAGTTGTTTATAAAAAAAATAATTTCTTGTTAAGTTAACAAGTTTGGCTGACGTATTTTGAAAACTTATTTTAAAAGGTTTTGTATTTTTTTACCCACTTTATTGTATAACAGTACTGATGGGCTATAGTTTGCAAATATATCTAAAAACTTCAACGATTTTAATTAGGTTCATAAACTATAAAACACTTTGTGTATAAAATCACTGTTAAGTGGCAAAATATCACTTTTTATTGAAGACTCGCAGCACGTGCAAATTATTGCAGATTACTGTACACGTTGCCACATTATATTTCAAACAGCTGTGAATTTTATGTAGTATAGCCCCGCAGATATTGATTGTTTGTGTAAAAACACTAAATACTTGACTGCTTACTTCACTAACTACTTTCTGCCTACTTTGCTTACTACTTTCTGCCAACTTTTTAGCTACTTTGTTAACTACTTGTATTAACTACTTTATTTTTTGAAAGTAGGTAGTTAAGTAGGTAGTTAACTACTTTTAAAAAAGAAAGTAGGTAGTTAAGTAGTTAGCCAAAATCATGGTAGTTAAGTAGTTAAGTAGTTAACTACTTAAGTAGTTATCACAACACTATGTGATGTGCATTTTCTTCTATATCGCCGTTTGCTAATAACTTTTTAATATTCAATCGATTTGCTTTAAATTTAGTATTTAGCTTTCTTAGAACCTAAGCTACAACATTTACTAAATTTCATCTGGATCCGTCCAGTATTAAAAACTTTTTTATTTGTGACAGTGCTCCTTTAAGTTTTTCAGCGCCAAATTATTTTCGCTTCTATTGAGTCAAATAATTACAAAAATAATACTTCAAAATTATTATAATATTTCAAGCCGACACTAAATTTTTGCTATACTAAATTATTAGCTGAAATTACAATTAAAAATTGGCTAATTTTTAGTCAAATCCACACTCATGCACAGCGTGAGTGTGTGGTTGACGCGCAAGTGGGCACGCGTGGGCACTCTTGCATTTACGCTTACAGAGACACACAACAAATACCACACAACAGACACCTGATTTTATCGTCAGTTCAAGTTGCTTTTCAAGTTTGGTGAAACTATACCAAAAAATAAGTTTAATTCAATTTTAGTTCCTGAATGGTGTAATCAAAAAGCAGAATTTACTATAGTTTTTAATGACACATGTTATGGATCGATAGCGAGAGGTAATTTTACTGAAAGTGAAAACAGATGCAGTAATGGTGGACAGTTAGCTCATATCAATAATGTTCAAAAATTAAATATTGTGGAATTATTTTTAAACGATGGGTAGTGGGAAAAGAAAATGGAGAACGAGAGAGAGAGAGAGAGAGAGAGAGACCGAGAGCGAGAGAGAGAGAGAGAGAGAGAGAGAGAGAGAGAGAGAGAGAGAGAGAGAGAGAGAGAGAGAGAGAGAGCCTATTGCGCTGTGGGGCATTTTGCTCCAGCAGATATAGTATCAATATAAAAGCAGTTACCGAATTTTTTATCGCACGCCGCGCGAAAATATGCATATATGCTAACTCGGTTTTACTCGACTTTTTTACTTGACTGTTCTTTAAGGTTAAGCCTATGCGTTCCTAGGTCTAGGCAAAGACTTAAAAACAAACTAAACTTTAACAAATAGCTACGCGAAGAAAGTTTAGGTTGTTTTTTTAGGTTTTGTTTAGGCTTAGTAACGCATAAAAATTTAACCTTAAAAAAAGTCGAGTGAGAAGCCGATTAAAACCTAGTTTATGTTTATAACACATTTTTGTAAATTTTAAAGTTAGAAAAATAAACTATTAATTGATGTTAAAACCGTCTTAATATAAATTTTTTTTACGTTAACGCCTTAGTTTCTAAATGGCGGCAGATTTGGCTTCGCATATTCAACACGTAAAAGATTTCTTGTGTTCTACACTAAAAATTGTTTTCAATTTGGCGAAAAACAAACCAAAATTTTGATTTCTTGGTTTTCATGTTTTAAATACATAGTCTTGATTGCTGTTAAATCATTTTCTGAATACAACAGTTTAGTGAAAACAAAAAAAAAACATATCATTGTTGTCTTTTAGTCAATTTATGGTATTGATATGATGTGGATTGGTTTACAACAAAACAACAGCACATCTTATCCCTCTCTTGGCTGGATGTGGGTACCTGAAAATTTAGAAGCTGAAAACTTAAATCTTTTTTGGCTTCCAAACCAGCCAACAAACGGAATTACCCTAAGACAATGCGCTATTGTACAGCATTTATTGAATATAAACAAAATTGGATTTGCCAATAAAGATTGTAGTAAAAGAAGAAGAGCATTATGTCAATACGAATTCGGTATGTAATAAGGCATATTATGAATTTATTAAGTAGAAACATTAAGTAAACAACAAAAATAAGGATATGTGCTCAAACAAAAAATACAAACACAGCGTATCCAACAGAAATAAGACAAGCTGAATGTTAAATGGGTTATATACCCGGAACCTGATGATGGACTTTTGTTTAGTAATTTCAAACCTTTGTTTGAATTAAACCAATATTTTGTTTTTATAATATCGGTAACTTATTTTGGAGTTTAACCCTTTGTTTTTTTTTGTTCAAAAAGGGCTGTAAATTCGCAGAAAATATTCCGTGCCACCGCTGCTTAGTGTTAAATTGCACGCGGACCGGAAGCGAAACGCGTTTAAAGTAAACGAGTTTAACACTGAGCAGCACTCGCGCAAATTTCTTTTTGCAGATTTGCAGCAAAAAAATCCCAAAGGGCTGATGCTTGAAAATTTTATATAAATATAAACTATTGCAACCCACGGAACTGTCATTACTAAATACCCAATTTAACAATAACCACAAAACCTTTTTTAAACTCGATACTAAATCTATATATAAATAGACGTAATGTCTGTGTGTGTGTGTGTGTGTGTGTGTGTGTGTGTGTGTGTGTGTGTGTGTGTGTGTGTGTATGTGTGTGTGTGTGTGTGT
>JASAMX010028714.1:0-17606 GCA_030248175.1 Microlaimidae sp. YZB2_3
CTTGGGCGCATGAACGCATTTTCTCCAGGACTCTTTTGTGCCGGGACTCTTTTGTGCCAGGACACTTTTGTGCCAGCTGCAATTTTTTTCAGGACTCTTTTGTGCCGGGACTCTTTTGAAGGTGAGCCTCTGTGAATAAATAGCCGAATATTTTTTTATTATGGTAAAAAAATTTCTTTCATTGTTTTTTCTTTTATGTTTGTTTTATTTAAAATATAAACTGTTAAAAAATGGTGCCTTTTTAATTTTTCTTTGTTGTTCAAACGTTTTGCGCTTTTAAAATGTTTTATAAGTTAAACAAATTCTATTTGCTGCGAATCAAAATAATCCAAATAGGGCCAAAAATTTATGTTTACAAAACAATTTTTTTCATACAATTGTTTCAATGAAAAAAAATGTTTATGTTTAAAAGAACATAATTAGTGAAATATACGCATTTCAAGCCGAATTAAACCTGTTCAAAACTGAATGATACGGGAAAATATTTTCATGTGAGCACATCTCGCAAACGTCTCCGGTTGACTCAGACGATAATTATATCAATCCTTAGCTCCTATTAATTTTTATACAAATATTTTGCATAAATCAACCGTACTGTTAGCGAGATACCCTCACCCAAAAACGTTTTCATTCTTAATCCTTTCTAACCAGAAAGAAGTAGTTTTTTTTTAACCAGATTTCTCCGTATCATAGCGATTCACAATTGGTCGTTACTATGGCAAAATTAGCCACAGTTCGTATAAAATATGCGTGCCTATGACTCATTTTGTATTTAAAAAAGGAACCTTATTAACTACAGAATGAGTCACGGTCACGTATATTTTATAATGATAGTGGCTCATTTTGCCGTAGTGACGACGATAATTAAAAGCTGTGCACTTTTAAAACCCGTCTCCTCTATACCTTGAAATCATTGAAGAGACCGCCGGCTTTGCTGATTCCACTCGAGCCGAACCCTTTCAGTTTGGTAGCCATGTTGGTCTCTGTGGTTTCGGTCGCTAGGTTTTTTTCCACCGACTATTGCGCGTTTCCACCGACTATGAGGGCTAATTCGTCAAAGACCGCTGCTATAAACCGCTGAAATTACCTGAAAAAAACAGCTGCGGTTGAGAAATTAATTGAATTACACTAATGTGTCGTGTAGCTCGCGAATTAAACTATTCCATTATCTATAACGCATAACCGTCGAGTTATTATGCAGATAATGTTTTTTTAGGTGTAAGAATATTTTTTGAAAGAATGGAAATAAATTAATTAAGAACAAAAAAGAAAAAAAACTATTAGATACGTCAACAATAAAATAAAAAATTTAGAAAAATCATCTTTCGTAATTATGCTTAGAAATATAAGAAAAAACAGTAAAACACATTTAAACGAAATAACTGTTAGATTGTCGCAAACACGCTTTGAAAAAAGGGGATAATCCTTTATTATTAAAGCTATAGAACTGAAGAAGCAAAGCACAACCCACGAAAAACCTAGTACGAAACTAAGCTTAAACGTCTGTTTAAATATCAACGCATAAAAAATCCCTCCAAGTATGCATATTTGGATTTTAAATTGCCTATGTTTGAATTATATCTGGCTGACGCTGAAAATTAGAATGCAGACATGAGGGGACCAATTAAAATTGTGCGGTAATGACGTTATTTAAAAAAAAAACAAATAAGAACGCAGAGTTTTTATTAATTCCACCTTTTCATAAAATATACAAAAATTAAACAACTTTAGCCTTTAAAAAATCTGCATTTAGGTTACAAACTAAGTAATTTGATAAATAATTATTAAAATACAGTTTTTAATCTTTGTTATTAATCCGCTTTAGTGAAAAATTTTGAATGTTTTTGTTGTTAAATAGTCGAGTCAATACTGTAAATATCGCGTTCAGCTAGATTTTATTAAACATAAAATCGCGTTTTTCAATACACTGATTTCAACAAAAAATTAAAACTATTTTTATCAGATTTACAAACGGTATACTCTAATCATAAGAAAAAATAAACAAATCAAAAGTATTTTTCGTGCTAGTTGCAGGTAAAAATTCCGCAGATAAAAAGTGCTTGGAAAAAATCACCGTGCAATATTGCTATAACAATATATCGGTAAAAAAGTTCCTTCCGCGAAAAAATTTACAAAGAAATTATTTCCCTACAGTAAATTTTTTGAACCATCTTACGGAAAATTTTTTTCGCATATTTTTTCTGCTGGCATTTTAGACCTAGTTTACACCGAAGTGAAAAGCGACAAGCAACAATACGTTCGCACTCACACCCATAGGTGGGTTGGGTTGGGGGTTATACTCCCCCAAAAATGCCGATTATAGCCGACACCCCACCCCCTTAAAATTTGGGAGTACGGGTACCCCGGACACCCCCTAAAATTTGGGGGGTCCCGTCCCAGTACTAAAACGCTAAAAATGGGGTATTTGAGATATACCCCAAAAAAAATTTCGGGACACCCCCCCCCCCAAATTTCGGGGGTCGAGTATACCCACCTATGCTCACACCGCAGCGATAATTCACATTGTAACAGTGTAAACGTGCGGAAAACTCGTTGTCACTTTTCACTTCCCACTGCGTTGTAAATTAGACTTTAATCGCGGACACTCCTTTAGTTTTATTGCCGTGTTCAGTCAATATACAACTTCCCGCAACAGCTACGCTAACGTAAAAATTATTAGGGAATTATTATTAAAAATTAAAAATTATTATTAAAAATTATTAGCTCAAACGGAATGACAAGTGATAAATGACAACGCGCGTTTCGCCCGCGTTTACATCGTTCCATTGTCACTCGTCACTCAGGTCTAAACAGGCTGTCACTTGCCACTTTTCAGTTGTCACTCCGGTGTGAGCCAGACCTTAAACAAAACAAATCCAAAAAAATAAAAGTTTTAAGGAAAATCGAAAGAAATTACGATACAAAAATTTAAGCGGGTTAAATCTATTAGTACACACCGTTGTGACAAATGACAAGGCGCTGAAAGCGCGATCACATCGTCACATGGCACTTTTCACATCGGTTTGAGCGGGGTTGTCACTTCTCACTCAGGTGTGAACGTGCAGTGAACCAGCCTTAACCCTTTCGGTTTGCTAAATAACAAAAATCGTCAAATTGCATTTTGCTCAGACTTGATTATCCGCTTATCACTCTAAGTTACAAACGCTATAAAAAAACACACTTTTTTCACATTTCAAAGCTGAAAGTGCAGTCAGTGAAAACGTATATGAGTGACATTAATGTATTTCGTCGTTACTTTGACACAAAGAGTCACAATCAGTATAAAATCAATGTGACTCTGACTCATTTTGAATAATTTCTTTGTTAAAAGATAAAAAGAGTCACAGTTACGATTATTTTATGACGCTTCTGACTCATTGTGTCAGGGTAACGATGATTATATACATATATTTCTGGTGATACCCTCAGAATCATTTCGACCAATATTTCTAAACTTATAACACTTGTCTTTCTTATTGGTTGCAATTTATATGGACTTCCTTTAAATTTATGAAGTGACTCATTTCAAACAGAGAGAACTGATTACCATATTTTTTGAAATTCTTATCAACAATGTTAATACTATCAAATAGATATAGATAGATAACATGCCACTGCCACACCGCCTAGAACCTTTGGTGGTCTTATCAAAAATATAATATACCGAAAACTGTGCGATGCCATTGTTATGAAAAAAACTACCATGCCATTATTATGCCATTTAAATGGAGGGCTCATTATAATGGTCTACTCTGACTTAATTTTTTATATAGGAGTTGCACATTTTTCTGCATATTATAATTAGATTTTTGTTACTATTAGGTACTAAAAACTGGCAAGTTTTGTAAACCAACCTATTTTAAAGTCATATATTTAAATAATTGGGAGTTTTAGAACAAATAATACCGTAAATATAGAATTAGATAGGCTAGAGTACGAAAAAACTCACTATATTCTTTAATCTAATTTAGAGTTTTCATTTTATATTTTCACATTTCTTATTTTCTTATTTCTTACACATCATTTTGTTAATGTTTAATCTGCTCGCTTTTAGATTGTGTTTTTCAAAATAAGAAAAACACAAAAAAAAAACAAAGAAAAAAGATTCATTACTGACTTCGAACTGTAATTTATTGATCAAAGTGTTTTAAAATAAATAGATTTTTGAGGAGAGAAAAAATTTAATTAAGATTACGTGTGTATGGCTGTTTTTACAGAACTCAGTTTGAAACAGGAAGCTAAACGATACAATTTTTACTAATGGATTTGCATGTAATAAAAATCAATAGTATATCTATTTAAGAGTTATTATTATTATTATTATCATTATTAATTTTATTTAACAATTCTATTATTAAATGATATCGTAAATCACAAGCGCAACTACAATTTATTCACTTCGCGTGATCACGATACTTTATATAAACAAAAACTTAAAGGAAGTAATAATTCAAGCTATCACTTTTCTCTTCGCATTTACAAAAAAAAATAAAGGTTGGTTTCGGATCATTCATAAAAAATCAATTATCTGAATAAAGCGTCTGTTTTTTTAATAACACAAAATAATCAGCAGATTCAAGGCCGTAATAATATTTGTACACTAGCTGAAGTCGCCATTTAAAATCCTGTAATTCGGTTTTTATTTCCTGAATCGATAGCAAAATGCTAAGAAGCTGAAAGCTACTGAGTGTGAGTATACTACCAATAATAGCCAACGTAAAGCCGTAAATGGTAATAGTCCTATATATAATTTTAAGTTTAGTAATTTCGACAGCTCATGCATATTTAATCGGAATCACTTGCGCTCCAATTATTGTTAAGAAGGGATTTATCGGGTTATTTGCCGTGAGTAGAAATTTAAAAAGGTTGCAATTTACCCCGCCTCAAATGGAAAAGTACATTTTTCTCATCAGGAATTGGCTGCCAGATTGTTTTTGCTGTAGAGGCCTATTAATTCACATTTCGCTTTTCGTTGCGCACTGAGCACATATAACCGTATATAACGATTAAATGGGAAATTTTTGGCGTAGCCTTCAGGCAACTTTTAAATTTTTTTTAGAAAAGTGCAAACATTACGGATTTAGTAAAAACAACTGTGCATATTTTCTATAATCCCATATAAAAAATAACCAAAAGGAAACTGTGGTGCGCCGTGAAAAATCCGTGCAATAAAACGGACCAGAGCTTATCACTTCCCGAGAAACAAGCCATTGGTTTCTTGTTCGCCCTTTGTGTGAAGCAATTTCCAGCCATTTCAAAAATGTTATTTTCTACGGCTTTATATACTATACAGGCACTAAGGCACGTTCGCAAACCTTCAAGCTCCGCGCCAAAATGGGTCCAAACCGCATAAGATTTGTGCAAAAAACAAAGCAACATTATTATTTGCAGAGTTTTTTTATTTGCAAAAAATACTCACTCTAGGATGAAGTGTTTCCTTTTAACTTATGTAATGTTCTTTGTAACCAAACAGAGCTCGTCAAAAGACACAAACAAAACGAAGCGTTGTTACAATGACAAAATAATTCAGGATCGTCACAAAATACTGGCAATTGTTGAAGGTATTTTCTGCCGTAACAAATCTAAAGCGGAAGTATCTCGACTTTAATATAATCGAGTTTTTCATCTGTATTGATTCCAAAGGCTTGAAAATGGGTATTTATAACGCCTTTTTGCGTCTGAAGGTTTGTAAATTGAAAAAAAAAACAGAAATAGAAACATACTCAAACAAAGAAAAAAAGCTATAATTTAGCTTTATATATAATAAAGAGTACGTAGTAGAAAATATTTAATTTTGAGATATTCTAATTTTAATTTAATTTTAATATTTGAAACAAATATATAAAAGTATAGACGCCTAAGGATAATTTAAACCTCGGGTATATTTCTAAAAAAATAATTTTTTATCAATTTTTTCCAATTAGTAAATTTTTGCCACATATTATTTTGAAAAATATGAAGTAAACAGTAAATTAAGTTTGTTCTATATATAATAAGCTCATTTGAGCATTTCAATGTAAACACTTTTTTGGTAATTATTAATTTGTTTTGTTTTTATCATTTTATTATTTTATTTTTAGACTGATTTAACCTATATTACAATTGAAAAAATAAATTACTGAAATTAGTAATACATTTTTTATATCACTTTTATTACGTCTATTCGATTTTAAAATTAATCTCGTTTTTTTCCACACACGGTGGCATGACGAAAATTTGGTTAATTTAAATATGAATACATGGCCCTACATAGCATTACAAAAATTTGGGTCCGCGGTCCCCACGCAAAATGAGTAGGTTTTTATGAGAAAACAATGATTTTTACCAATTTTTTTCAAAAACCCAAGAATTATTAAACAATTATATTAAAACAATTTAAAAGATATTTTTGTTAACTTTTGATCATTATTTAGAGCTATACTAACTAAGGTTTCTCATATGTAAATTTTTTGGTTAATCAGAAAAAAAATATTTTGTAATGCTTAATTAAATACAAAAAGGCAATTAAATATTTTCAAGTATATGTTTTATTTATATACAGTATTTCCAGTTTCAAAAATAATACAAAAATGCATTTAATTTGAGAGGAACTTTGTTTCGTGGTGGGACCGCCGACCCAATTTTTGTTATGCTAGGAAAGTCCATTGGAAACAATTTAAATTAAAAAAATTACAACGCCAAGACAAGATTGAAAATATTAAGCCAGAATGTCAAATTATTATTACTGAATAATTAATAGTTTTTGATCAACGTGAAAGTTTGACCTCAATTACAATCATTATTAAATTAATAAAACAAAAACAAATATTACCTACATTGTACCTAGTATAGTTAACGTGAACAATTTTACAAGATAAAGTTTTTTTAAGACTTTGCGAAATTCTTGTTTAACCTATTTATTTTAAATTAAAATTTTAAAAAATCGGCGCCAAGGAGATGGTATGACCATTATGAAAACGGTTTGAAACGGTAAAAGATACTCTAAGGTTACTTAAATGCTTCATTTAAAGGAGCACTGTCACAAATCAAATTCCTATAACGCCCGAACCGGACTGCTCCTTTAATACCAAACCTACCTAACTCAAATTTGGTATTTAGAGTGCTCCACTACAAGGCTACAACATTTTTAAATTTCAGCTGAATTGGTTCAGTATTAAAGGAGCAGTGCCGTTCGGGCGTTATAGGAATTTGATTTGTGACAGTGCTCCTATTTTTTGTCTTGGATTTTGATAATTTTTGTGAAAACATTACCCCTGCTCCCTATAGCCCACAAAAATTTTTTCAACAAAATATCTACAGTGGTTGAGTTATGACTTTCCCCACCAAAAAATGGCGTTTTTTTGACAATTCTGTACGTGAAAAATTACCTAATAGGTAAAACGATTTAAGTTACAAATTATTCACTCAAAGAAAACCACTACTTTCTACTTTAATTTGATACCTTGGTCATTAAAATTAGTGCGGTATTTGTGGAAATATTGCGTTTACGTACAAAAAAACCCGCAATTTTTTCGTTAAAAACGCCAAGCGACGGCAGAAAGGTTGAGCAAATTTTTCCCAACATTACTGTCGTTCGTTTGGTGTTTTTAACAAAAAAAAATCGCGGGTTTTTTTGTACAAGAAACGCAATATTTTGACAAATACTGTACTATAAATAAATAAATAAATAAATAAATAAATATAAATAAATAATATTAAAGATCAAGGCCTAAAATTAAAATAGAAAGTAACTGCTTCCTTTGAGCGCATATTTTGTCGCCTAAATCGTTTTACCCACTGAGTAATTTCTTACGTAGAAAATTGTCAAAAAAAACCCCCAATTTCGGGGGATCATAAGTCCTGAACCACTGGACATATTTTGTTGCAAAAATTTTTGTGGGCTATTGGGCGCAAAAGTAAGGTTTTCACAAAAAATTAATTAAATCGAAGAAAAAAAGTTTTAACTCACCACGCACCATTAAGCCTTTAACGTACTAATTATCTTTTCCGTTTCAAACCGTTTTCATAATGGTAGTACCATTATTCCTTGGCGCCGATTTTTTAAAATTTTAATTTAAAATAAATAGGTTAAACAGAGAAATTTAGCAAAGTCTTAAAAAAACTTTATCTTGTAAAATTGTTCACGTTAACTATACTAGGTACAATGTAGGTAATATTTGTTTTTGTTTTATTAATTTAATAATGATTGTAATTGAGGTGAAACTTTCACGTTGATCAGAAACTATTAATTATTCAGTAATAATAATTTGACATTCTGGCTTAATATTCAATCTCTTTGTCTTGGCGTTGTAATTTTTTTAATTTAAATTGTTTCCAATGGACTTTAGCTTACATAACAAAAATTGGGTAGGCAACCACCACGAAACAAAGTTCCTCTCAAATTAAATGCATTTTTGTATTATTTTTTGAATTACTGGAAATACTGTATATAAATATAAGATCTATTATATTTTTAATTTGCCTTTTTGTATTTAATTAAGCATTACAAAATATTTTTTTTCTGATTAACCAAAAAATTTACATATGAGAAACCCTTAGTTACGCTTAATTTAGCTCTAAATAATGGTCAAAAGTTAACAAAAATACTCGAAATTGTTTTGATATACTTGTTTAATCTCCGGTTTCTGAAAAAAATTGGTAAAAATCATTGGTCTCATAACGAATTCTGATTTTGCGTCGGGACCGCGGATCCATATTTTTGTAATGCTATGTAGGGCCATGTATTCATATTTAAATTAACCAAATTTTCGTCATGCCACTGTGTGGCAAAAAACGAACTTATTTTTAAGATTGAATAGACGTAATAAAAGTGATATAAAAAATGTATTACTAATTTCAGTAATTTATTTTTTCAATTGTAATATAGGTTAAATCAGTCTAAAAATAAAATAATAAAATGATAAAAACAAAACAAATTAATAATTACCAAAAAAGTGTTTACATTGAAATGCTCAAATGAGCTTATTATATATAGAACAAACTTACTTTACTGTTTACTTCATATTTTTCAAAATAATATGTGGCAAAAATTTACTACTGGAAAAAATTGATAAAAAATTATTTTTTTAGAAATATACCCGAGGTTTAAATTATCCTTAGGCGTCTATACTTTTATATATTTGTTTCAAATATTAAAATTAAATTAAAATTAGAATATCTCAAAATTAAATATTTTCTACTACGTACTCTTTATTATATATAAAGCTAAATTATAGCTTTTTTTCTTTGTTTGAGTATGTTTCTATTTCCTGTTTTTTTTTTTCAATTTACAAACCTTCAGACGCAAAAAGGCGTTATAAATACCCATTTTCAAGCCTTTGAAATCAATACAGATGAAAAAAACTCGATTATATTAAAGTCGAGATACTTCCGCTTTAGATTTGTTACGGCAGAATAAAACAGTCACAATTGCCAGTATTTTGTGACGATCCTGAATTATTTTGTCATTGTAACAACGCTTCGTTTTGTTTGTGTCTTTTGACGAACTCGTTTGGTTACAAAGAACATTACATAAGTTAAAAGGAAACACTTCATCCTAGAGTGAGTATTTTTTGCAAATAAAAAAACTCTGCAAATAATAATGTGCATTGTTTTTTGCACAAATCTTATGCGGTTTGGACCCCCGATTTTGCGCGGAGCTTGAAGGTTTGCCAACGTGCCTTAGTGCCTGTATAGTATATAAAGCCGTAGAAAATAACATTTTGAAATGGCTGGAAATTGCTTCACACAAAGGGCGAACAAGAAACCAATGGCTTGCTCAAAGTCAGGCTCTGGTCCGTTTTATTGCACGGATTTTTCACGGCGCACCATAGTTTCCTTTTGGTTATTTTTTATATGGGATTATAGACAATATGCACAGTTGTTTTTACTAAATCCGTAATGTTTGCACTTTTCTAAAAAAAATTTAAAAGTTGCCTGAAGGCTACGCCAAAAATTTCCCATTTAATCGTTATATACGGTTATATGTGCTCAGTGCGCAACGAAAAGCGAATGCTGGAATCAATAGGCTCTAATATAAATATCTGCAGCCAATTCCTGATGAGAAAAATGTACTTTTCCATTTGAGGCGGGGTAAATTGCAACCTTTTTAAATTTCTACTCACGGCAAATAACCCGATAAACATTATTAACAATCCATAGAACACCAAGTGATTCCGATTAAATATGCATGAGCTGTCGAAATGACTTAACTTAAAATTATATATAAGACTACTACCATTTACGGTTTTACGTTGGCTATTATTGGTAGTATACTTACACTCGGTAGCTTTCACTTCTTAGCAATTCGCTATCGATTCAGGAAATAAAAACCGAATTACAGCATTTTAAATGGCGACTTCAGCTAGTGTACAAATATTATTACGGCCTTGAATCTGCTGATTATTTTGTGTTATTATAAAAAAAGGACGCTTTATTTAGATAATTGATTTTTTATGAATGATCCGAAACCAACCATTATTTTTTTTGTTATGAGAAAGGTGATAATTTGAATTATTACTTCCTTAAGTTTTTCTTTATATAAAGTATTGTGATTTCGCGAAGTTAATAAATTATAGTTGCGCTTGTGATTTACGATATCATTTAATAATAGAATTGTTAAATAAAATTAATAATTATAATGATATCCCCGGTGAAGTTTACGTAACACAATAGTTAGACGAAGGTTTACCCGCTGTAATACGACGATTTCACAGTTGTATCATGGCAAAAGGCAATCACAGGAACGGATTAATATCTTCGGGTTAATATCATTAAAAATAGAATAAAAATAAGATATTAAATAAATAATATTAATTAGTAAATTAAATTTTTTAAAATATATATTTGCTTTGATATACAATTATTTCAATTTGGTTTGAGTTTAGTTTGTTCAATAAAAGTTAATGAGCTTTTTTCTTGGGGGTTGCTATAATATTCCTTATATGCTGAATAATTCACTTTTTTAATTAAATGTGTATTACAAGCAAGCTATTGAAGTTATAGTTTTTTAAGATTAATGTTCACTTCGAAAATTTTTAAATTCGTTTTAAATATTTTAAATTCGATTTTATATTGCGTGAGCAATATTCTGATGTTAACCTTTCTGTTGTATAGAAGATTTAGTTGAAATAAATTTTAATTTAATTAAATAAAAAAATTGAATTTTTAACTTTAAATAAAACTTGCTTACTTGCTTATCATAAAAATCTAACTCTTTTTTTAAGAATATAATGTTGACATCGCCTAATTTTAAAAATAACTTATTGTACCTACTTTTTTAAAATTTTTAATCAGTTAAAAAATCTCATTTGTTAGATTTTAAAGTTGTAATCTGTCAAAAGTATCACGAAGACACGTTTTTCATGTCAATCAAAAATAAGGTATGTCAGGAAATAACGTAAAGATAGGCAACCAAAACACTGTACACGATTTTTGATAAGATTTTAAATTTGAAATCTAAACTGCATACTTTTCGCACAGGTGCTTTTTTAAGGAGAGTTCCGACATCGCAATTCTTAAGGGAGGAATCATATTTGCGAATGCACGCAATGCTGTTTTGCGAAGTATATTCTCATGCGGTAATTTTTGGGTATGCAGTAATACAATGATTTCATTGGCTTAGTACAACATCTCATTGCTGCAGTCGCTAATATTGTTCTCTCATGGTGAAAATGTTTACTGCAAATAAAAAAAGGAATAAAATAAACGTTAAAGATGCTTTTCAAATACATTCAAAAAAGTCAATACCAAATTGAAACTACATATTATCAAGAATATATAAGAGAAGAATGTACCACTCAATACAAAAAATCGCACCCATCCGTGCATCGGTTTGCCATAAATAAACTCCCCGGGGGAGTTTATGTACCCCCCGGAGGTACATAAACCCCCCCCCGGGGGAGAGTACAGAACCCCCCTGGGGAGTATATAAACCCCCGGGGAGCACAGAGAACCCCCGGGGGGTATAGGAGACCCCCCGGGGAGCACACAGACCCCCGGGGGGAGAGAGCCCCCCGGGGAGCAAGGCCCCGGGGGAGCATACAACCCCGGGGGAGCGTATACGCTCCCCCAAAATTAAAAAAAAAAATTTTTTTTGTGAAAGCGTTGCCGCGCTGTTATCTCGTTGATTGTAGAAACTGTATTTATTATGTATAAAAAGTCGTTCTTATCGTTTGCTATGTAATTTACAAATTGTAGTTGATCAAAAAATAAACAATAAACTTACAATTATACAAAAACAAAAAACGGAAATTTCAATAAAATTTCGATAAAAAATAACTTTATTACAAAATAAACACTATTTTTACATAATTAATACAGTTTCTACAATCAACGAGACAACGGCGCCGCGGCGACGCGTTTCCACAAAAAAATTTTTTTTTTAATTTGGGGGAGCATATATACACTCCCCGGGGAGGTCACTGATGCTCTCCCGGGGGGTCTTATACTCCCCCCGGGGGGTCATACTCCCCCGGGGGGTCGGCACACTCCCCCGGGGGGCCATATCACTCCCCGGGGGGGTCTATGCTCCCCCGGGGGGTTTCTCACACTCCCCCGGGGGTTTATATACTACCCCGGGGGGGGGGGGGGGGTCACACTCCCCCGGGGGGCCCACGTACACCCCCGGGGGGGGGTACATAAACCCCGGGGGTTTATTTATGGCAAACCGATGCACGGATGGGTGCGATTTTTTGTATTGAGTGGTACATTCTTCTCTTATATATTCTTGATATTATGAACTAAAAAATGTCCAATAAAAACCTTTGCTTCATACAATTTTTTCTTGTTCAACACTGCATACGAGATTTTTAAATAATTTATTTCGTATCTATGCCATGTTTATAAAATATACTTTAACAATAATAAACAATAAATCAAAAACAACTGGAAAAATTACAAAAACTGCAATACAATGTACACTGGCCTATAATAAAAGGGTACGATCAAAAACAACTGGAAAAATGACAAAAACTGCAATACAATGTACACTAGCCTATAATAAAAGGGTGCGCGGTTTTTAGAGCTGCAAGAGGGAACTTGGAGAAATTGAAAATTTTTTAGGAATTTGAGCACCAAATGGGTACTTGCAGCTTTTAGAAAAAAATGGTGTGTTTACATTTAGGTTTTGCTTAGGCTTAGGTAAAGCTTTAGCGATTTTTCAAGTTTTCTACTTATGGCTTCAAGTTCCCTATTTTTGGTTCTAAGTTCCAGCTCCGAAATCCTTAAGGTTCCATCGACCCTAAATCTCATAAAAGTATATGTTCCACTGTGTTTTTACAGTAGCAAAAAGAGCAAAAGCCGTGATCTCTTTTTTAGGCAAATTAAATTGCCCGTAATTGTTTGAGCAAAACTGGCTTTAGTTAATACAAATAAATTCCTGGCAGACAATATTTTTGGAGCAATCATTCACACAGTTAGTTGGGGTCTAGGAGAAAAAGTAAAAATAACGAAAAACTATTTTACTAAACTGTATTGGTAATTGGGAAATGCCCTAAATAGGCGTGGTCTAATTTGGCTTTTTGAGTATGCCTTTAATCAAGGTTCGGTTTCTGATGCGTACTTTATCAACTAATCGTCTTAATTTGGATTTTATTGCACCAATTTGGGATCGCTCTAATTAAAAGTGGATTTACAGTACATGGCACGGAAGCATAACCAATTAACGGCTGGACAAACCAAACATAACACACGTGCTGTAAATGCAGTATGAGCCTTTTTCACACAAATTTCAAAATTATGCCTTTTTTGCTAACGTAAACTCTTTAAATATTGAATTTTATCCTGGAAGTGTTGCTTATTTAAAAAAATTAAAAAAAAATTCAAAAATTATATTTATCAAAAATTAAAATCAGAATTAGAAAGAATTAGAAAGAATTCAGGGTTTAACCGAAGAACATTTAACATGCATTGACGACGTATAGTAGTACAGTTTATATACATTAGATACAATACATATTAATAGTTATAATCTGTGAAATACAATGTTATATTAATATTGTTTTTGAATTGTTTGTAAACGTAAAAAAATAAACGCATATGTATCTTTCGTATTTTTTACAACGCTGTACCTTAATTTTTAATAAAATGGAAGAGTACAATTAGGGGAGATATTCGTTTTATTATTGATTTTGTATTATTATATTCATTTTATTCATGTTACAAAACAGTTTTTATGAAATAAGCCCTGCGTATAGAAAATATCTTACAAATTGACATTTAGTTACTGAGTTATAATAAGCAAACCGACAGCAAAATCTTCTATCTGCAAAATTTAAACAAAATTTCAAATTTTTACCGCGGTATCACTTAAAAACTAATACAAGAAAATTATTCTCTCGAAGAAAGAAGAAAGAAAGAAAATCTCTCGAAGTTTTAGGGTCGATGGAACAAAAATCGCTCAAACCTACCTAAGCCTAAGTGAAGCCTAAAAAGAGTAACATTTTTTTCGATAGCTCCAAGTTCTCTACGTGCGGCTCTAAGAATCCCCTACCCTCTCGAGAGTTTATTAAACATAAATTTAGAATTACGTTTTTTCGGCTCAAATAACAACTCTTTTTGTGATACAACGACGACTTGAAGTCAGTAGCCCCACCTAAAAAAAAATCAAACCGTAGGAAGCCTAACAGAATCCTGCTTGGGTCGTCACCCTTCGTCAAATTTTGGGGATTTTGTAACACCCGATGTTCGGTTGATCGGCCCGAACTGGGGGCGAACGCAACCTCACCCACTCGGTTCAGTAGGATTTTTCGAATACTTTTTTATGCGCTCGGCTGAGGATAAGGAGAAGGATAGCTAAATCGATCACACTGTCTGCTAAGCGGCAGGTTTGACTTATATACCCATTGTTATACTAATCCTTATATACACTTGGTAACTTATGAAACATCTTAATAAACGGGTTTTAAATGAAGATCTAGATGACTGGTGATCTTTACTAAAGGTTTTTAAAGATCGCGATTTATTTTTTGCTGCTAAAACGTAATAATTTATAATGTATATTAAAACTCGATATCAAATTGTTTAAAATTAAACAAAAAAGTGAGAGATTGATTAAAATAAAACTCAAAAAATTTAATTTCTAATATGAAAATCATTTAAGTGCAATAATAAATGAAGTTCAAAATGTACGGACACATTCTTTTCAACTAAGCTCCGCCCACAAAAATATGAAAATCAGTAAATTACGATGTTAATAAATATCAAAAATAAATTTTATCCTTTTAAAAAATTTAAATGTTAGGTACATACTAGGGAGAGGTAATCTACGCACATAGTGCAAAATATGTGCCGGTGTCGCGGGATATCTTTCCCCCCTTCTTTTTTCCCCCCGGAAGATCTATTCCGGTAAAAAGCCGGGATAGTTTTTCCCCCGGAAAAACTATTCCGCTAAAACACCGGTTAATTCTTCCCCCATCGGTAAATTCTTTCCCCCCGGAAGACTATCCCGGTTAAAAACCGGGATATTCTTTCCCCCTCTTTTTTATATTGTTGTTCGTTTGTTATGAATTTTAGCTTGGTTTTAAGGTTTTGCTTAGGCTGCTCAGGGAAACTAAGGTTTAAAATGGTTAAGGTAGTTCGTGGGTTTTATTTCAATAATTTTATGAATTTATGAAAGTATCATGATAACAAAATAATCATTTTAATTTAATGACGTGTTTTTGAAGAATGCGCAAAATTAATTATAAACTTTATGCAAATTTTTGAAGGGGGGAAAGAATATACCGGTAAAAACTTTTCCCTGATTATAACGCTAAAATAGAAAATTACAAACAAAATTAAAATCGTGAGTAAACATGTTTTAATGGAATTTATTACACAAAAATTGGTATTTGTGCTAAAATGTACAGCTATTCAAATTATTTTTAAAAATTCTAAGTTTATGTGATTTTAAAATTAAAAAGCATGGGGGAAAATCTATCCCGGTATATTCTTTCCCCCGGGGAAAGAATTTACCGATGGGGGAAGAATATCCCGGGATAGTTTTTCCGGGGGAAAAAACTATCCCGGGATAGTTTTTCCGGGGGGAAAATTTTTAGGGGGGAAAGAATATCCCTTGACATCGGCCCTAAAGTTTGACGCCTCATTTAAGGGCGTAAATTTCATCAAATATTAACAATCTTATATTCAAACTGATTGCAAAAGCCTTAAAAATTTTAATAAAATGCTCGTTTTCAAAAACAATGAAGATTTAACCCTTACTTACCCAAATGTTCACCAAGTGGTCGGTCATTTTTTATGTATGTTAAAGAGTGATGCAGCCTGGTGCACCATTTGACTCTGAGAAAAACACCTAATGCATCACAATTTTACCCCAGGATTTACTGTATGCACATATAAAATTTCGACCCGATTCCTTTTTAAGGTAGAACTTCACAGTTTTGACCACTTGGACTACAAGTCGCATATCATCATAAATATTAATTTTTGGCCCATAAAAGTGGGGTGCTATAAAAAGTTAAGACTCTGTGCTATCTACTGGTTATAAAAACATCACCGAAAAGTTTGTCCAGTTCGCAAAAGATGTCCATGGATTCTACCTGTGAAAATTACAATGAGGCCTTTTAAAAAACAATTAATTCGTTATTTTTTGGCGAAATTTTACAATAAATAAGAATAATATATGGGGCAATTTTTAGAGGTGGTCTATGTTCAAAAGAACTTCAGGATTTTTTTTTAATTGCAAAAAAGATTTTTTTTTACAAAAATATAAATTAAAAAAATCCTGAAGTCCTTTTTTAATCGTTTATAATCAAAAAAATGGTAAAAGCCTATATCCAAACTTTCGTTTAAAAATAATGAATCAAATTTTTTAATTTTCGTTTAATTTTTTTTAATTGACGCCGAGAAACTACACTTTAAACCATTCCTTTAAAAGTTGCTTTTAATTGATAATTCCAGCTGACCCAGTAGCCAAGTGGTTAGTACGTCGGGCTCGTATTCTCGAATCCATGGGGTCGAGTAGTCGCTCACTATGTTTTTTTCGCCGAAAAAATCTTTTTTTAATTTTTAGCTTTTTAATTTAAAAAAAAATATGTTTTATTATTTAAGATACGCTAAATAGAAAATGAAAAAATGAAATATTTTGGGTAATAAACTTTATTAATGTTTTGTATTTTTCACATGTGCTTTATTGATGTTATTTGATGATTGTGGACGATAACATTTTTTACAGAAAAATGAATGTCAAAAATTGAATCAGCAGGTCAAACTACGTATAGTAAGATGTAATTCAAAAAGATCTGTCGTCAAAAAAAACTGTGAAGTTCTACCTTAAATAGATGAGCACTGCCGCGTATGAAATAACACTTTGTGTCAACACGTTAAAAACTGCAAATCAGAGTTACTTTGGAAGTGTATTGCGATCGAAAAATAATATTGAACATACATATTGTTTTTAAACCAAATTCTTCAGAAAAAACGGGCTTGAACCTCATTACCAATTCAACACTATTGGGGTGTTGTTGACCTTTACGAGCAGCGCCCAAAAATGGCAAAATTACGTTCGATTTTTTAGCATTTTCAAGACCTAAAAAATAAAATTTGTAGAAAAGCTTTTAAAAATATAATATTGGCTTCTGATTGCCTGATCGATTGCAATTGCACAGTAGATTTATCATATGAGGTCG
>JASAMX010028715.1:0-16660 GCA_030248175.1 Microlaimidae sp. YZB2_3
AAGAGGATCTTAAAAGTGAACTACAAACGAAAATTAATTCAATGGAACGAAAAATTAATTGGTCTTAAAACGAAAGCTATTGCATGAAATGCAAATTAAATTTACGAAAAAAAAAATTAATTGGTTTCAAAACGAAAATTAATTAATTGCACGACAAAAATTTAATTTTATGAAAAAAAAATTTTGCAAGCAAACATTAATTGTTTTGAAAAAAAAGTAAATAAAGAAAGAAAAAATTAATTATCGAACAAAAAATAATTAATTAAAGAAGAAAAATAATTGTTAACGAATAAAAATAGCAAAACAGACGCCATACTAAATGTGCTTATCCGAATTTTAAAAAAACGATTAAGCTTCAAACTTGATAAACTTTGCAGAATCAAAACCATGAACCTCCACACAAGTGGAACGAAACAATAAAATTGAGAAGTGTTTTGATTTGCACTAACTCAGTAAAAACAAAACCTTTTTAAAACCATACAATTAAACGTCTACCATTTGATTTTATATTTATAACTGAAAATTTTATGATATAATTGATAAACTAACTAAAATTTGTTGTTCCTAAAAATTAAGTGCAAAGAGTTAATTCGAGTAAAAAACTTTTTGTTGAATGAAATAAAAATAAAAGCTTTATTTAAATTTAAAAAAAAATTAAAAAAATCTAAAGAAATTTTGTTACGCAATTTCGTGCGTAGTATGTACTTATGAAATTTTTACATTAGTAAAGACGGTACAGGTACTAAACGTAAACGCGTGCCAAAAATCAATTAGAGATTACCACACTACAAATACTAATTAGAAACATGTTTCTTGGTCAACTTTGACCTACAGATCTCGATTTTAAACTTTAAAAAATGAGTAAAACACGATTTTTGATAATATGGGTAAAAATATAGTCAAAAAAATTACAATATTTTAGGTACATAAATTGGCATTCTTCAAGAGCAACCCACTCAAGTGGTCACCGGAAAGATGGATTGTTTAAAACCGTTATTTTTTAAGTAAATTATCGTGATAAAACTCACAAATAAAAATTATCTCTTATCTTGGACTTTAGACCTTAATTTTAAGCAACCTAAGCAAAATCTCAAAATCAAATACCAACTAGCGTTAAAAAAGAATCCATTGCAACATGCCGAGAGAAACAAAGGATGATCAAAATGCCAGATTGGAAGCAGAGATGGACCTTCAGCAGTAGTTGGCTTTAGAAAAGGTTTGCGGATGAGAGGAGGAACGAGTTCCTAGTGTCAACACCGACTGGTGGCATCTATCTGTAAAATACTACATGGAAGGTTACTCCCAATGATTGACAGTTATTTTAAGCGCATGGGGGTGCAAAGAGAACACGAGACAATGCTTGTCGTATCTGGCCTTCTGGAGAGTGATTCATATGAAAAGGAAAGAGAGAATGTGGCTGAGTTATTAAAGACTCTGATAGTGGCGATTTGGGAGAGGTCACTTAGCAGAATCCAGTCGAGTTTTTTCATAGATTGGAAAGCTGGTGACCGGTCCAGGCTACTGAAAATAAGAGTTATTAATAAAGACATTAGAAATAGAGCTGTACGTTCAGGAGGATGATTAAGGGGGGCACTAAATTTGACAAAGTTTATGTAAAGCCGTTACTGAATGAGGAACAGCAAGGGGAGTCTGTCAAAAGGAGTCGCTTGACAAACTTTGGGAGCTTAGAGAGCAAAACAAAAAAGTTTTTGGTATTCTGCTGATGGTGATCTCTTTTTGCTTGACATCACTCTCAAGGCTCCCTAAATGTTTCAAAATAGGATATTATGCGACTTAATTATCACTGTAGTAAACTAAAGCTTACCTTGTAGAAAATTTTGGAGGAGCCGAAAACAAATCATTAAATAGCAGCAAAACGAAGAAAAGATTTTTAGTTAGTTTTTTATCTAAATACTTGGTTGACAGTAGTTTTTTTGAACCGCTTAAAATAGAGTTATATTTTTAATAAAAAAATAAAAAATATATGAGGTTGAAAATTAAAAAAATATTATTCATTGAAAATACACTTACAGTTAGGGTCCATTGAGCTCCAGCTTGAACCAGTTAAAAGAAAGACGCCTAAAGCAATAAAAAATAGTTATTGATATTGTTTAAAAAAATATCAGTTTCAAATATCATCGATGTGCCTAGTTTAGAAACATCAGCTAAAATGTACATGTACAGTATTATATAATTTTTTGTTCAATTTTATGGATTACAAATATATTGGTTAAATTCTATTTTAGTTGTGATCAATACAGATGGGAGAACCATGGCACAAAAACACTATCGAATGGAGTGAAGAAAAGTTATCATAGCGCTCAAACTAAAAATGGGTACGACCGCAGGTTTCAGCGGTTAATTTGGTTAACATCAAATCCCAGATTTTTACTTACTCAATACATTGGGGATCACTCTCTAGCAGAATTTTTTTCGCATGGAAATTCTCATAAAACACACGTCCCCTTCTACAGAATTCGGCCCTCAATTAAAGAAGAGATACTTAAAATCCCGCCACAAGTACAGGATAAACAAGCCTATCGGACTATTTTGGTCTTTTTTCCCACGGAGGACCAAATGAAGCAACAAAAGTACCTCGTGGTACTGGTCATGTAAAAGCAATGCGCAAAGACGCCAAAAACGTTTTCTGTTTGACACATGACGCAATATATAATACATACGAGCTGGCATTAGACCTTAAGTGGGGTAACGTGAGAGGTAAATTAGACTCCACTGAAGCGGATTTTGTTCGAAAAGTTACAATTTACCCTTCCTTGCTAGTGCATATTTTCCCTGAGCCCCTTTTAAAAGAGATGATTAAAGCGGGGAAACATGGCAAAGGGCCGCTCATTCTACACTACGATACGACATTTTCACCAGGAGAATTCTACGTGTCGATACTTCTTTTTAGACACACTCTGTTCGAAGGAGACCCCATCATTCCATGTGGATTTTTCATTCATACCAAACGTTTACAGGTAAATACAAATAGCCATTATCAGACTGTGCCATTTAAGATCTTTGTAAAAAAAGTATAAATAATTTTACAATTTGACATTTTGAAAACACAATCTTTAGTTCAAACAACTATTCAGCGCTTTTTTTTTTGAAATTATGCATTTTGTTGTAATGTATGCCGTTTTAACTTTTTGATAAAATAAACTCATTTTAAATAATAGTCTAATTCTTTTCATAACAAATTTAATAACTTAGAATATTAAGTAGATGTAAGTGTAATTGGACGATAATTTTCTTTTAGGCTTTTGGTGCTTTTTTTAAACAGTAAGTTTAATAAAGCTATTTTCCAATCAAGTGGTAATTCTCCAAAATCAAAAGACATCTGAAAGATTATTGCCAAAGGTTCAGCAATAACTTTAGCCAAGCGTTTTAAAAAGTAAGCTGGAAAACTGTCAGGTGTTCGAGACAAATTGTTTGGGAGCTTTTTGTGACACATTGTGTCCCTTCCGTGAAAACTCGAAGTGCAAGCGTTAATAAAAGGCGATTATCTTTCCCCTTTCCTTTTCCGGCCTATGGTGTAATGGATAGCACGCCAGAGTCGACTTTGGAGATTACGGGTTCAATTCCTGTATCGGCCAAATTTATTGAAAAATTTTTCAGCGCCTGGTTATTTTCGCTTCTATTTTGGGTCGTTACATTTTTAGGGCTTTAAATACCTTTTTTGTGGTAAATACCATGTTGTTCAACTTCTCAATTTTTGGTGGATTAAAATTTGGCAAAGTATTATCATCATCAGTAAAAACAGAAACAAAATAATTTCCAAAAAGTTTAACTTTTTCAAAGTCTTCAGTTACAAATGTCCCATCGTTTTTTTATTTGGTGTGATAGTTTGTTTTGTTTTAATTTTACTATTAACAAATTTATAAAAATTGTTTAAACCTCCTGAATTTAAAATTTTTGTTTATTTATTAGTGTTAAAATATCTAACTTTATTTTTGTATACTTTGCAAATTTTTTTGTACTCTGATCTTGATTTTTCATCAATATTACGCTTATGCCAAAGTTTTTTCTTTTGATTTTGTAATTTTCTTATACGTATTGGATATTGTACAATTTTTTTGTTTGTAAATAATTTTTTTCCAGGGACATGTCTATTGATTCCTAACAACAAAATACCCTTGAATCTCTGCCAAGCATTTTCTACTGTGCCACATTCCTCAAATAAAATTTTTCAGTCGATTGTAGATAAGTATAAACTTAGCATATCATAATCTGCTTTTAAAAAATCAGGTATGTAGTTTTAAATCTTATTTTTAGGACTGTCAAATATTTTAAGATTAATTTCAGATAAAATAGTGTCATGGTCTGATTGTAAAAAACTGGGCGACAAGTGACATTATTAAAAATTTCTCTATCGTTTGTGAACAAAAGACCCAGATAATTTTTCTCACGAGTTGGTTGTGAAACAAGCTGATACATACCTAGCTCAATAAGAAACTCAAACCAATTATTTTCATTTTGCGTGTTTGAAATTATTTTATCTGAAGACCAATCTACCCCTGGCAGATTGAAATCTCCAGTTAAAACAATGGTTCCTACAAAGTTTTCTGTTAAATTCCTGATTAGCTCAAATATTAGATTGTCTTTTTCTTTGCTAGTACTAGCAAAAATATATAATATACCGAAAAATGTGCAACTCCTATATAAAAAAAGTACAGAAAAGGTGGCCTTTATAATGAGCCTCTCCATTTAAATGACACTCTCCACTATAATGGCATAGTAGCCATTTTAATTCGGCGAGTTAAAATGGAGAGGAAGCTAATATAATAGCCATTTATTGACTTAATTTCACTTCATATATACTCACAAGTCTAACTGTCCGGGCCGCACGAGTTTCTGCGTGTTGGACAGTATTAAACCAACACGGGGAAACTCGTGCGGCCCGGACAGTATTAGACTTGTGAGTATATATGAAGTGAAATTAAGTCAATAAATGGCTATTATATTAGCTTCCTCTCCATTTTAACTCGCTGAATTAAAATGGCTACTATGCCATTATAGTGGAGAGTGTCATTTAAATGGAGAAGCTCATTATAAAGGCCACCTTTTCTGTACTTTTTTATATAGGAGTTGCACATTTTTCGGTATATTATATATTTTTGGTACTAGGTTCTCTAAGAATACCAATAAATCTCAGTTTAAATGACTTCTGTAGAATAATGTCAACCGCTACTAGTTCTATTGCATCATACTTTTCCTCCATTTTAACTTCAACTACTCTAAAAATAGATTTAATTAATAGAACTACTCCACCTCCTCGTTGCTGCTGTCGATCCCTTTGATAAACATTAAATTCTCTATTTTTGATTATTATTTTATTAGTAGTTGTTTTAGTGAGCCGTTTCACAAATAAAGCAGATATCAACAGCACCATAGATATGGTCATCTCCTGAAATCAGAATATCAAGCTCGTCTAAGGAGGCTTTTTGCATTCATACACAAAATTTTTATACTAGGTAAGCTTTAGTTTACTACAGTGATAATTAAGTCGCATAATATCCTATTTTGAAACATTTAGGGAAGCCTTGAGAGTGATGTCAAACAAAAAGAGATCACCATCAGCAGAATACCAAAGCGAAAGCTTTTTGTTTTGCTCTCTAAGCTCCCGAAGTTTGCCAAGCAACTCCTCTTGACAGACTCGCTGTTCCTCATTCAGTGACGGCCTTACATAAACTTTATCGAATTTAGTGACCCCCCTTAGTCGTCCTCCTGAACGTACAGCTCTATTTCTAATGTACTTATTAATAACTCTTATTTTCAGTAGCCTGGACCGGTCACCAGCTTTTCCAATATGAAAAAACTCGACTGGATTCTGCTAAGTGACCTCTCCCAAATCGCCACTATCCAGAGTCTTTAATAACTCAGCCACATTCTCTCTTTCCTTTTCATATGAATCACTCTCCAGAAGGCCAGATACGACCAGCATTGTCTCGTGTTCTCTTTGCACCCCCATGCGCTTAAAATAACTGTCAATCATTGGGAGTAGACGTTGCAGTAATCTTTTACAGATAGATGCCACCAAGTCGGTGTTGACACTAGGAACTCGTTCCTCCTCCATCCTGGCGAACCTTTTCTCGAAATCTGCCAACTTCTGCTGAAGGTCCGCATTCTCTGCTTCCAATCTGGCATTTTGATCATCCTTTGTTTCTCTCGGCATGTTGCAGTGGATGCTTTTTTAACGCTAGTTGGTAGTTTGATTTTGAGATTTTGCTTAGGTTGCTTAGAGAAATTAAGGTCTAAAGTCCAAGATAAATTTTATTTGTGAGTTTTATCACGATAATTTACTTAAAAAATAACGGTTTTAAACAATCCATCTTTCCGGTGACCACTTGAGTGGGTTGTTCTTGAAGAATGCCAATTTATGTACCTAAAATATTGTAATTTTTTTTGACTATATTTTACCCCATATTATCAAAAATCGTGTTTTAATCATTTTTTAAAGTTTAAAATCGAGATCTTCAGGTCAGATTTGACCTAGAAACATGTTTTTATTTAGTATTTGTAGTGTGGAAATCTCTAATCGATTTTTGGCACGCGTTTACGTTTAGTACCTGTACCGTCTTTACTAATGTAAAAATTTCATAAGTACATACTACGCACGAAATTGCGTAACAAAATTTCTTTAGATTTTTTTAATTTTTTTTTAAATTTAAATAAAACTTTTATTTTTATTTCATTCAACAAAAAGTTTTCTACTCGAATTAACTCTTTGCACTTAATTTTTAGGAACAACAAATTTTAGTTATTTAATCAAATATATCATAAAATTTTCAGTTATAAATATAAAATCAAATGTTAGACGTTTAATTGTATGGTTTTAAAAAGGTTTTGTTTTTACTGAGTTAGTGCAAATCAAAACACTTCTCAAATTTATTGTTTCGTTCCACTTTTTTGGTGGTTCATGGTTTTGATTCTGCAAAGTTTATAGTTTGAACCGAATCGTTTTTTTTAAAATTCGCATAAGCACATTTAGTATGGCGTCTGTTTAGTATTTTTATTCGTTAACAATTATTTTTTCTTCTTTAATTAATTATTTTGTTCGATAATTAATTTTTTCTTTCTTTATTTAATTTTTTTTTCAAAACAATTAATGTTTGCTTGCAAAATTTTTTTTTCATAAAATTAAATTTTTGTCATGCAATTAATTAATTTTCGTTTTGAAACCAATTAATTTTTTTTTCGTAAATTTAATTTGCATTTCATGCAATAGCTTTCGTTTTAAGACCAATTAATTTTCGTTCATTGAATTAATTTTCGTTTGTAGTTCACTTTTAAGATCCTCTTTTGTCCCGCCTCATTTCTTTCGCAAAAGACTGAAAATTTAACTCTTAATAACTCAATCCGCTTTTAGCACACAGACCCACCAAACCCACCGACCGAAGCTAGAAAAGAAGACGAAAGAGTGTTTTAGCACTGATTTGAGTCAAAATGTTGTTTGTCTGTTAAGTTAGAAACTTAAATTTGAATTTGAGATAAAAGTTTAAAAAAAAAACAATTCTGACCGTGTCTAAAAAAATCGTGAAAACTACTTGTCTTAAAAACCCTGAAATTTTAAAAATGTCAAGTCAACACAAAATCGGTTATTGATATCCTGTATTTTTATAAATTATTTTGTTGTTAAATTATAAACTCTCCTACAAAATGTTACAGTGTAGTGGTAAGAGCCATTTATGGACATGGGGAGGTAAGGGGAGAACAGGGGGAAGAGGTTAACCGTTTTCCAAATTTTAGTAAAATAAAGAAAAAACTTGTCTTCAAAAGGATTTCTTACTACCTTACCTTAAAACTTAACTTTTAAGGACTCCCCGGACAGTTCTCATCTAACAGCATTTAAGAAATCAGTAGCAGCATCCGCGGGGGAATTTTCCCCACTTTAGTATTTATTTTAGTATTTTTCCCGTTTTTCTCACTTTTGGGTTTTTTGGTACTAAAAATAAAAAAAGCAATTTTATAAAATTTCGACATGCTGCGGCAATTTTTTTAAAATATAAAAATTTAAAAAAAATTTGTCATCAATTTTTCATCTTTAAAAAACTTTTACTAAATATACTTTTCTTCTAACAAAATAAAATCAAAATAATCTTAAATTTACTGCAGATTTATTGAGGCGTTGAATTTATTTACAATTTGTTGTTTTACCTTTTTTATGTTTGGACCAACGAAATATATCCAACAAAGGTACATATTTTTGATGCATGTTCAATTTTGTAATGTTTATTTAATTTTATTCCATTGCATAATACCTAAAAATATTTAAAAATTAAAAAAACACACATGAATTGTAACCATAGATGAACATGATCACAGAAGCTAGGGGGTGTTTACCCTGGGTATATGACATTTTAAATTCTTGGGGGGCGGGCGTCCTAGGGGTGTCGACCCGGGATAGAAGATTTTGAAACCTAGAGAGGGGTCAGGTGGGGTCCAATATCCGAAGCAAAATACAAGATTTAATAATAGTTTTTTTTAAAATATTTTATTGAATAAAAAGCGTTATTCGTGTATAAAAAGGGTGTAAAAACATGAATTTGTGTTAAAAATTCACGTTTTTGGAAGAAAATTTAGTATAAAAAGTACTTAAAATTTTCTCGAGAGGGGAGAGGGGGGTCATATTTCAAAATCTATAGGGGGGTCAGGGGTAAAAAATTTTAAAATTTGAGAGGAGGGGGGTCCCTGGATTTTTTCTAGGGGGGCCTAAAATTTTGAGACTAGGGGGATGGACCCCACCCTACCACTCCCCCTTGTTCATTAACGAATTTTGTATTTTTCAAAATTGTACACGTTTACATACACCAATAGAATTAATTAATGTTTTTGCATATGGCCAAAATATTATGTCTAATACCGGCTAACAGGAAATACCTCCGTGCAGCTTTTTCGTAGCCTAACCCCACGTTTTTTAAGCCTATAAGCGAAATTTAAAAATCATTCCAAATTTTACCTGATAACTGGGCAGTAAAAGTTTCGCTTGATTTTAAGGTTTTGCTTAGGATTAGGTAAACGTAGGCTCAGGCTTAAGCTGCGGAGATATTTCCTGTTACCCTTGGGAAAAATAAACATTTTAAAAAACATTTACAAAGAAAATCAAAATATTTCGTGCAAATCTTCAATATAAAAAAATCATTATTTATTTATTCTGTTTGCAAAAAAAATTTAGGAAAAAAATGCCAGCATTCGCAGCATTTTAGGAGAAACGCAAAAAAGCGGAAAAAAATTCCCTCGCGGAAATTTTTTCCGCGGAAATAATCTTCCAGCGGAAATAATGAAATAAGGAAATACTGCTGCGGAATTGTTTTCCGCGGAAATTGTTGTTGTGGAAATATTGACCTAAAACCAAAATTATTTTATATTTTATCCTGATATATTTCTATCCAATCAATGTATTGTTTTTAAAATCAAATTGCAATTTTTCTATTGTTTTATTAGTTAATCAATGGTAAATTGAATAATCAAATTTAAATAATATTATAATAAGTTTAGACTAATTAGATTCTTGGTTTGGAATAAAAAATAATAATAATGAAAAAACTATATATAATAGAACCAACTTAAACTGATACAAAAACTATTTTTTGCTGTAAAAATTATGCCTCTGCATTTATTTTAAAATTTTATACTGATTTTTCAACCGTTTTAATGTTATTGGAAGCTAATTATATGACGTTTTATACACAAAATCCCAAAAAATCCTCCCATGGTTGCTTGATTCATTTATGCGCAAAGAATTTAGTTCATTTAATGTATTTGGGTTATTTTCGATCAAATAAAAAGCCGCTGCCTCTGTTATAGTGCTCATTAGAGTAAAAAACGGATGGCACCACCCTGGTTTTGATTTGATTACATAGAAAAGGGTAAAGGGAGTGAGTGACCTTTGGTGCCCACAAATTATTCCAAGAGCGGGGGGTAACACACCATTCCCCCGAACACCATTTTGATGTCAGTTTATTGGCAAAAAAACTTTTTTTTAATGTGTGTGTATTATACTAATAAAATTATGAAAATCAAGTTTTAAAATTGTATAATAATTATTAATTTATTGTATGTTTTAACGATTTGAAAATAAATGTTCAATATTTCTTTTTGATAGCTAATTTAAATAATGCTTTTTTAGTTATGATTTGTTAATTAAAATTGATCAACTTTAACAAAAAAAATAACCAACGAGACCCAAATTGGTTTCCTTCTTTCCTTTTGTTACAAGTAAAAATAATTTCATAGAACTTTTACTTATAATTTTATTAATAAATTTGGGTTGAAAAAACTGTTGTATCTCACTCAAGGGATATACTCAATTCGGTCTTAATTCTGGCTTAAGTATCATCAAACCTTGCAGCAAAAAAAGTTTATTTTAAAAAAAATACCCTAATAATTGCGGTACAAAGGAGGTGCAGGGTATGTTCCGTCTCTGGCACCAATGGGAGTGACCCCTGGTAAGCGAGACACAGCTTGCGTAACCCCAACCCTCCCTTCCCTTCTCTCACAGCTCTTGTTACACCGTTCAGTGCACCCTATTACGTATGAATTTCTGCATATCTATAGGCTGCCTTGTTTACGCCTATAGTTTTTATATCGTCTGGTTTGGATATGGCATTTTCGGTGCCAGAATGTTGGTTGCGCGCTTTATTTTTTTTGTTTTTGTTGTTTGTAAAATTATTTTAAACTCTGCGTGATGTTTTTAAATTGTATATTCGTGTTTTTTTTTGTAATTCACATTAAAACATTAATTTTCGCTTTAATAATTATAATAATTGTTTTGGATTAACTTTTATTTTAAATTTCATAAAAAAAGAACGTTCTATTTACATGATAAATAAAAAGTTTGAGTGAAGATTATATCAAAATCGTTGTATCAAAAATATATAATACTATATATTATATTATATTATCCTTAATATAATATATAGTATTATATATTTTTGGTTATATATTTTTGATTATATACTATAAATAATAATCGTGTTGTTAATATTTTGTTAATTTAATTTTTTTTTAATTGATGAAATAAGATATAGCAATATATTTTGTAATAAACTGGAAGCTCTCATTAAACCTCATTCATGGTTCCAAAGTGTCCAAAAAACCAAAGTTCTTATTTGGATAATTTAAAGGCGTTTGCTTGTATTTTTGGCATTTAAACCTAAATAAGAAGTATAAAAAGTTTTTAAAACCAATTAAAAAGAACGTTTTCAGATTACCTGACATTGAATATTGGGTTTTGTCCTTTGGACAATTAGGATTTTTTCCTTTAAACGAAGTATGTTACGTGCTTAAAATCTTTATTTATTTACCAAAAAAGTGAATATCATGCCAGATTTAAAGATAGACACTTTGCAAAAAGTATGTCCCGCCTGGGCTTTAATCCTTTTATTTGGACAATAAATGGAGTGCCATGGCAAGTCAGAGAAAATAATCTTGTTTTAATTACTGACATTATTAATATAATTATTATTACTAAAAGTGAGCTGCTTAAAAAAGTCAGCTTTTTGATTATTAGCCGTTTTTAGAACTTTGGCGTAATGGCGGGGTGATGCCCTAAAATTTGGCTCTATTCCAACCAGCTATACAATCTTTTTTTTACCAAACGAATAAAGTCGGTAAATGGATGGTGTTTTTATTTTTTCTGTGGTGTTATTTATAATCAATTTAATTTTAATGGACATCTTACACTTGACTTTATTGCTTTGGGCAAAAAGCTCCTATATTTTTATGATTTGCCGGAAAAACCAAAAGTAAAAAACTTAATTTTTGACTGTTCAGACAAAAAATGTTTAATATACCAAAATGTGCAATTCGTGTGTAAAATAACACAAAATAACTGTTAAAATAGCGACTTTGAGAAAAGTTCATTAAAATAACACTATTCTTGCCGTTGTCCTATTTTAATGATTTATTTTCCTTTAATTTTGAAAGTATTCCAACACATGTCGGGCCATAATTTTTACAGCAAAGTTTCATATTTTTAATATATTATATTTTGTCTAGGCAATTTTTCTACAAAAAAAAGTATCAAAATCAATTACCCTATTTTAGTGCAAATTGTCTCCTAATTTATCCAAGGTGCCCACGGCCTTATACATTACCATTTTTTTAAAAATTTTGTACGAATTTATACTTAAACTGTTGGAATTATTTTAATCCTCATGTTAAGTTAGCAAACGAGTATTCAAATCAAATGCAACAGAATGTTAAAAAATTAAGTTAGTTTGATGAAGCATTGTAAAGCATAACTGAAATAGCCCAAACTTATGGTTTAAATTTTGTTATTCCAACCAGTGTTCATTGAATACATATGAATACTTGGTGAAAGAGTGTATAATAGGATAATGTCATTAAATTATAATACTATACACTATAGATGAACAAGGCCCCCCTTGCACCCCCCAGCCTGGAAATTTTGGGGCCCCTCCATAGAAAGAAATCCAGGGGCCCCTCTCCCCCCAAATTTTCGAATTTTTTACCTCTGACCCCCTCTAGATTTTGAAATCTGACCCCCTTCCCTCTCGAGAAAATTTTAAGTACTTTTTTTATACTAAATTTTCTTCCAAAAACGTGAATTTTTAACACAAATTCATGTTTTTACACCCTTTTTTTACCTTAATATCACTTTTTATTCAATAAAATAGAGTATTATCTTATAAAAAACTATCATTAAACATTTAATGGTTTAAAAGTATTTTGTTGCAGAAATTGGACCCCTCCTGACCTCCTCCTAGGTTTCAAAATCTTCCACTCCGGGTCGATCCCCCCTAGAAAGCTAGGGGGGTTCGACGTTCGACCCCCTCTAGGAGACCCCCATAGATTTTTAAATGTCATTTACCCGGGGTAACCACCCCTCTCCCTAGCTTTTTGACCGTCTTTATCTAAGCTATACACAAATTTCAACGAATAAAAAAACCGGAGGGTCGCAACAGGGCGAACACGGAAACAAAAAATAAACATCTTACACAAATAGATGCAAAAGTCATTTCATTCTTACAAATCATCAAAAAATATACATGTAATCTAAGCTCCTGGTACCACCGCTACCCACGGTACGGGGTCTTTAGAGCCGCAAGTAGGGAACTTGGAGCCGTTGGGAAATTTTTGCACCTTTTTTAGGCTTCGCTTAGGTATATTAGCGATTTTTATTTTCGGCTCCAAGTTCCCTCGGATCCATCGACCTTAAACCCTACCCACCAAAGCATCTTAACCGCACCAGCCAGCATCCAGCAAGCTCAAAACGAACAATTTTTTATAACAATTACAACAACAACAAATAAACAACAGACATCCAACACCTGACATGCATCACAACAAAATCAAATAATGAAAAAACACTCATAAGATAAACAATACATCTATAAGCCCAATGCCAATACTACAAACAAAAGCATCACCAATCAAGAATAAGGATTAATCCTTCTTTGGGGCATCAGGAGATTCAAAGCCTAACACACGGCGCGAAATTTTGATTTTGTCCACTCTTATCTACACCAAAATAAACCGAACGCGTACATTACATCACCAGACCAAACTGCCCCCGTTCAAAATACACTTTCACACAACACAACATGTCTTCACATACCAGGAAAATAAGCACTAATCTGAAACCAGAAGACCTCTGGACGAATTTTATATTAGTGGTGGATGTTCTCAGAAGAAAAAAGCGTGCTTAGCAAAGGCAAAGTGATTGCCGAAAAGGTCAGTAGGGAAATATTAATCTGGCCGCAAACTTTAATCATCATCATGTTTTCATTTTGTCTGAACGTTTACTTGTTTCCAAATAAAAACCAATGTAATTGGATTACAATTCGTGTATAAAAATGATTTCTAGTCTTTCCGAATTTTTAACAGAAGTTTTGTACGCTGTGCTTTAATATATAAAATAGGACTTACATAAAATTTACCATCCCGCTTTTACGGACTCTATTTTTTTAGAAAAATTGTTTTATGTTATTCAATTCGCCTACTACTTACTAATCGAAATTGAACCAAATTTAAAACTTATTTTTGATGGCTTCTTTTTTTCAAAATTTTATCCAAATATTCATCAACTATGTATATTCATGTCTTTTGGTTAATTAAGGATATTATTACTCATTACTATTACCCATTTATCAACCGTCATACTTGTTCATGTTTGTTAAAGACGCCTCATTCAAACTGATATTGTTCAGTGTTAAAGGGCTCAACAAAATTATGACGCAAAAGAATTACTTCCAGCCAATGAGAGCTAGGTAAAAAATCATTTTTTTAAGGAAAGTAGCACCCACATGGCCAGACCCTATTTTATCTCTTGCTGCTTTGATTCTAATGAAGCAAAATACCTAAATCCCGTCGCTAATTTTAGCCGTCATATGAGCTTCACTAGAAATTAGGGTGATTTCTGATAAGCGCGGTTCTGTTAAATAATCAGGTTTTTTAAACATGTTTTTCATTTGTGAAACCCACAAGACGCGTAACAATAAAATCATTACAAATTAAAACTACCAAACATCATTTTAATTTTATATATCGGTTAAATTATAAACCTATTATGGATTGTAAAAATTGCAAAGTTTTGGTATTTTTTATAATTAAATTGTAATTTTTGCAATCCATCAACTAAATCTGATCCAATTTGGCGTTATGTGGAAGCTTAAGGTCTATTCATACTTATGACAAAACGTCCTTTGGACAAAGTCCAAAGGACAAAAGTCCTTTGGACTTTGTCCAAAGGACAAAGTCCAAAGGGAAAAGTCCAAAGGACTTTGTCCAAAGGACAAAGTCCAAAGGGAAAAGTCCAAAGGACAACGTATTCATACTTCTTGTCCTTTGGACTTTTCCCTTTGGATTTTGTCCTTTGGACAAAGTCCAAAGGACAAATTCTGAGTAGCGTTCATACTTCGTCCAAAGGACAAAGTGCAAAGGACGTTTTGGCTTGTCCAAAGGACGTTTTGGTTTGTCCTTTGGACTTTGTCCAAAGGACATTTTGTCATAAGTATGAATAGACCTTTAGATGATGAATTTGCACTAAAATGTGGCGAATATATTTTATTTACATTTAATCAACTATCATAACAGTACTGTTGGTGCAGTACAGTACTGCAGTGTCTCGTCGCGAATTAAAAATTTGTATAGTAAAATTAAATACCTTTTATTTGATTTTTTTAAAATCAAAATACCAAAACTAATGTTATACCTTTTTTGTGTCAAAAATTTTAGCGAATTGGCGTTTCATTATTTTTTTTTGTTAGCCTAAAAAATTGCAAAGAAAACGTTAGACAAATATAGCTTATAACAATGCTCCAAAGTTCCATAAACAATTAAGATTTGTTCTGTTATTGTTGTTGATTACGAAACCCATCTAATACTCACCAACAAAGTCTATGTAAACCAATGACGTGTTTTGCACCATGATTTAGGGATTCTAGGAAATTTGAACGCCAGCACTTGATCGCCGAGCATTAGACCGCCAGCATTAGAACGCCGCGCACTTGAACGCCGAGCATTAGACCGCCGAGCATTAGACTGCCGCAGTACCCTACCCGTTGGTTTAAAAAGGACGTTAAACTCCCCGCCAAGGTGGTATAAACTTCCCCAAAGAATTACGAAAATCAATAGAATATAAAAAATGTTTTTAATAAAACATTTAAAAAAAGCAATGTTGTTTTAACAATAAACGATAAGTCAAAAATTTATATTTTTTCTTTAAATTAAAATAAAAACTTAGTAAACGGTTAGTTCTTTAATAATTTAAACCTGTTTTTCCTGAGCCTAAGCGAAACCTAAACATCAAACTAAAGTTTATGATAAATTTATATTTAATGGGGTTTTTTTCAGATAATTATTTTTTTCCTAAACCTAAAAAACCTAAAAATTAAACAAAAAGTTTATACTTAATAGTTTGTTTTGCAAAAACAAAAAAAAACTAAAACTTTTTAGTTTTGGGGAGTTTATACTGTCGTAGTGCTGTGTTGATATAATTCTCTGCAGGTGGCGGAAAACAAAAATTTGCATAAAATTTATATGCAATACTGCGGCGGTCTAATGCTTGGCGTTCTAATGTTCGGCGTTCAAGTGCGCGGCGTTCCACTGCTGGCGGTCAAATGCTCGGCGATCAAGTGCTGGCGTTCAAATTTCCGGACACCGATTTAGGGTCGATGGAGCCTTGGGAGCTTGGAGCCAAAAATAGGGAACTTAGAGCCGTAGGTTAGGAACTTGGAGCCGTAAGTTGAGAACTTGGAGCCAAAAATAAAAATCGCTAAAACGTGTACCTAAGCCTAAGCGAAGCCTAAATCTAACCCCAAACCAATTTTTTCTTGAAGGCTTCAAGTTCCCATTGCTCGTGGCTCCAAGTTCCCAAAAATTTCCGATGGCTCCAAGTTCAATGCTTGTGGCTCTAAAGACCCCGTACCTGCACACTTCTTAACATTATATTTGTTAAGAACAAATACATTAACTCATTTACTCGTGTTTCCTATATTGTTTTACTGTCTTAAACTTTAAATAACGCTATGTAATAAAATAATTATAATAGTATAAAAGATAGTTTTTTGTTTGTATGTTTTTTGAGTAAACCCATAATTCGATAATAGTATTTCACAAAACAGCTGCAAGAAATTATATATTACAAAAGGAGACATTTTTGCTCGTAAAACACCAAAGTCTCTTGCAACGGCGG
>JASAMX010028718.1:0-16447 GCA_030248175.1 Microlaimidae sp. YZB2_3
AAATAAATGTATATATGTATAATATAATAATTATACGGCTATTATAACATATATTAGTATATTAACATTAAAATAAAACTTACTATTGCTTGGTTTACCATTTAATTTTATGCAATGGTACATATACTACAATATATTTAGCAGTATAAAAATAGTTAGTAGAAATATTACTGTAGTTATAATAAGTAGTTTTATTTACTATTTTAAGCAAATAGTAAATAGATTTTTAAATATTTTTATATAAATGCAATAAAATTTTTAATAAAATGAATAGTATTTATAATGTATGTATTTATATGACTATTATAACATAAAATAGTTAGTTTAATATTATTAGAATAAAACTTACTTTTACTTGTTACCCTAAATAAATAATATTGACATTGACATTTAATTTTATGCGATGGTACATATAACGCAATATAGATTGAACATTATAAAATAGTTAGTAGAAATATTGCTGTTGTTGTACTAAGTGATGTTATTTACTATTTTAAGCAAATAGTGAATAATTTTTAAATATTTTTGTATTACATGATGTTAATTGATATTTTATTATGAAGTAAATAGTGAATAAATTTTTTAAAAGATTTTAAAAGCTCACCTGATTTGCCAGTCCTGATTAGATTGCTAGGTTGAATAAATATATTAATTTCCAACATCCTATTGAGGATAATGTATATTTTAGCGACTAAGATAATATTTTGTTTTTTGCCCTAATACTCTTCCCCCTCTCCATGTCTTTAGCTACCAATGGGAAATTAATCCCATTGGCATTGCCTGGCGCTCTCCATAGTTCGTAAGGAGAACGGTTCTGCAAAGCAGAACCCCCACCACGTAGAGGTCGCTGTAAAATTTACAACGTTGTTCATTGTAATATAATATAAAATAATTTTAAAATTTTTAAAAAAAATATATATTTTATTATTAAATACTAAAAAGATAAATTTATAATTATAACTAGTAATTTAGCATAAAACATTATATATAAATTGCCAAAACAATTATATTACGAACAAAGCATGGAGATAGGGCCCAACGAATTTTGTGTTTTCTAAGGCATTTGTCCATTCTACCAGACAAATTAAAAGTTGTAAGCCCACTGATTTTTTTTGACGAATAACCAAACTGATCTTTAAAAATCAGGTTTTGATCTTTAAAAAATTTAATAATCGCATCTGAAATAATGCTTTCCATAATTTTGCAGCATTGGCACATCAAGGATATAGTACGGTAATTGCCACACTCACAGGCAGAGGTGGGCAGGGGGGGGGTTGGGGGGGTTATACCCCCCAAAATTTTGGATTTTGCTGACACCCCCCCCCCTTAAATTTGGGGTACCCGGGGACACCCCCCCGAATTCGCCTCCCAGAGAAAAAGTTTTAAGCGCTATAAAAGGACTAAAAAAATTTTCCGCCTTCGCGCGGAGTGTTTATTAGCTTGTTTATGTCATATACTTCATTTTTTCTCCTATTATTTAACAAACATTAATTAAACATTATTAACCTTTTATTAACGTTTTAAATTAAACACCTGTTTTAAATGTAAAGGGATAAAAAAACCTTAAATTTTGTAATAAACATCATCTGGAATTAAAATTTCTGGTGTATTTTAGCGCTTTAAATTAAAAATTTTCCCGGACCCCCCTGACAAGGGGCTCTGCCCCTTGACCCCACTGGGGGGGTCTCGCTCCCCAGACCCCCCATTACTGGAGGGCTCCCGCCCCCCAGACCCCCCTTCAGGGTTAGTATTTACCCCCATCAGACCGCCCCCCACATGAAATTGTGGGCACGCCACTGTTCTAGACCCCCAAGGTTTTATCCTTGGCAACCCAAAAGGGGAGTCGAACTCCAAATTTTTCCCTTTGCCGACCCAAAAGGGGGGTCTAGACCCCCCTGGCTACGCCCATGTATGTATATAATCTTTAATTAAATATAAGATTATGGATTAAAAAAATTGTGATACTTCACTTTATAATCAAGACAATATAATTACTATTCTATTATTAGGTAATTATTTAAAAAAACTATGATTTCTAATCTAATTCTATGATTTCTAATCTAATTAAAAAACGATAGTAATAAGCAGACACATAAGAATTTGATTTACGGTAGAATTTTGATTTGTAACACAGCTTACATTGACCACAAAAAAAATTTTATTATGAACTCAGCGTTGCAGTAACATAATGCAACAACTCCTATAAGCACCTATAGCCTATAACTACTATAAGTACGTTAAAATTTTTCAACAACATTTTTTCCAAAAAAAAAAACGGCTGAAAAACAATTTTTTTGCATTTTTTAAAATAATAATGATGTTTAGGGGTTTTTTGGCTTTAATTTGTTTAGAAACTGAAGTGGGTGGATAAAATCTATCTTCATTTATACCCAAACCAGTTACGATTTTTTTGTCTTTTTTTAATTTAAAAAAAATTATTAATATTTTTACTAAGGTAATACAGAAAAAAATATTGAAACCGTCTCCAAACAAAAAACTAAAATATAAAACGATGGAAAATGACTTTTGTTAAAAAGAAGGTTTTTTTACCAATCTCTTGTTCATTCCAAATTTGTTTCATTACGGTTGCAGCAGTTTAAAATCAAATCAAAATCAAATCACTTTATTATTTTTTTAGCAAACACAGAAAGAAAAGAAAAAGTTACACATAGCATTACAATCAAAAGATCACACAAGAATGATCACAGCATGAAATAAACTAAGAAAACAAATTTCCAAAACAAAACAGTAAACATGTAGAGAAAGAGTAACAGGAAGAGAAAAAAGTGAAAAAGAAAATAATCAAAATAATCAAGTAAAATAAATAATACTTTATTTGATAGATAGACGACTTGTAAATTGTGCGATCCAATTGCAACACAGGTTTATTAGTAAGAAGAAAAATTTATTTTGCTTTTAAATGTTCATCAATTTAGTACTAAATAATAAACCTTACGCCTTGTTTTGCTTTGTCTTCACTGTATTGAGACGCCACCTCGTTGAACTTCATTCCAAATTTGTTTCATTACGATTGCAGCAGTTTAAAATCAAATCAAAATCAAATCACTTTATTATTTTTTTAGCAAACACAGAAAGAAAAGAAAAAGTTACACATAGCATTACAATCAAAAGATCACACAAGAATGATCACAGCATGAAATAAACTAAGAAAACAAATTTCCAAAACAAAACAGTAAACATGTAGAGAAAGAGTAACAGGAAGAGAAAAAAAAGAAAAAGAAAATAATCAAAAGAATTAAGTAAAATAAATAATACTTTATTTGATAGATAGACGACTTGTAAATTGTGCGATCCAATTGCAACACAGGTTTATTAGTAAGAAGAAAAATTTATTTTGCTTTTAAATGTTCATCAATTTAGTACTAAATAATAAACCTTACGCCTTGTTTTGCTTTGTCTTCACTGTATTGAGACGCCACCTCGTTGAACTTCATTCCAGATTTGAGTTTTTCCAGCGCTTCCAAAGCTTTCGATTGCTTTTCGCACAAAATGTGCCGCACCTAAATTACCATTCAAGCTGAGCATAAAATTATATTTTAAAGCCCAAATCTCTGATGTATTCTGCGCATATAAAAATTTCAAATAAATAAATTTTAAAGCTGATATTCTGTTAATTCTGGTCATTATGTAACATTAAATGTTTTATAAAAAAATTGAAATGTTTTACATAAGGTACTTGTAAAATTTTAAACTTCTTTTAAAATTTTTTTTAGCTACCTATAGAAAGGTAGTTTCATCACTTTTGTATCTTATATTACAATTCTTCTCATCCCTTCTACTTCTATTATAATGTAACTCATTCAAAGCCAGTGTATACCAAGCAAAATCCAGGCTATCTCACTGTTATTTGTCACAACCATAAAAATTTGGTTGTTTTTTAATGCACTATAATAAAGTTATTCCAAGGACCGCACTCAATTACAATTTAGATGGGTTGAAATAATGTTTAAAAAAACTTTACCTACCTGTTGATGACCATTTGTTTAGAAACTCTATGAATTCTAGTACCCGTCAATACTTAAGTGAAATACAAACACCTTTTAAGTATGGGTTACACAACTAATTATTGCACTTAAAAAAGTCTTAGATCTGGCTTTTTTTAGAAATAATATAAATATAGATCTGGCTTTTTTTAGAAATAATATATATATTAGTTTTTTAGTAGGATTTACCTTAACCGAGGTGCCACCTTTTATATCTTTCTTTCCTCCAGAAGCTTCTTCTTTTGATTTTCCTCCTCCTTTGGCACCTTGAGTTTTCCCACCTCCTTTCGGCATAATTACTAACAAACGCAATAAGTAATGCATACAATTATAATATACTTTACTCAGACTTGTGCACTGCCCCCCGGGGTTTTATTGAGGAGCAATTCTAAAATGGGGGCACGGGGGCAACTTTTTTGAAATGGAGGGAGAATAAAACGGGGGGGAAGGCAAGCAGAGGAGAAGGAAAAAAAGGAGAAAAAAGAAGGAAAAAAGAAAAAAAGGACAAAAAAGGCGAGATTTAAGTAAAAATAGGTCTAAAATGGCATGAAAAGCATTGATTTAGGCTAAAAACTGCTAAAATTTTGCGATGTTGGCGTCATAATAGTGCAAAAATTTTGGGCACTTTTTTATTTTTAGACGGGGGGAAAAACAAGTGGCATAGCCACCATAAGCGGGCAGCCTCCCGGATTTTGGGGATACACCATACACCCGACCCCCGAAATTTCGGGGGGGGGTGTCCCAAAATTTTTTTTGGGGTATACCTCAAAATACCCCATTTTTAGTGTTTTTGGTACTCGGTTGGACCCTTCAAATTTTAGAGGGGTGGGGGTGTCAGGAGTACCCCCAAATTTTAGGGGGGGGGGGGTGTTATCTATAATCGGGATTTTTTTTGGGGGGGGGGTGTAACCCCCCTGCCCACCTATGATAGCTACTAATATTTTAGGATTTTATCTATTTTATTTCAGGGGCATTTCCAGGCCGTACACAGGTTTGCTATACCTGTACACGGCAAGGCAACTCCCGTCCGTTTTATTACTAGTTAGTAATAAAACCGAGGAGCGTTTTTTAAGTCATTTTCGCAAATTTTGTTGCAGTTTTAATGTTTACGAAATTTAAGCTATTTTTGATCCAGTTTACGTATTTGCCTTTTTGTTCTCTTTTTTGCGTATTTCCGGCTTGAAAAAATTACGCCCTCCCCCATACATGGGCACGAGGGGTGGTTAACACACACAAATTCTGAGAAAGGGGGTTTAACCCCTCCTCAAAAGTGGGAGCGGGAGAAAAGATTAACCCCCCAATTTTGAAAAAATAAAGAAAAAAATATCTTTAAAATGACTTCTAACTGCCTCCAAACTTAAGTTTTGAGGTCAAAATGAATGTTTTAACCAGTAAAAGCTCAAAAATGCAATAAAAGGGCTTTTTGACCTAAAATTAGCGTTTTTTACCTTTTTTTTCTTTAAAATCGAAAATCGATATGGATAAAATGCACTCCAAAAAAAACGATATGGGTATTTTGCCTTTCTCGGATTTTAACTGCCCCCCCCTAGTTTGGGGTTTAAACCCCCACTCCGGACCAACTTGCCCATGTATGTCCCCCCCCCGAGTTGAAGTGACTTTTCTATTACACAATACCACGCTTCGGAATTGCCACTATTTCAAACGCAGACGTGGGCACTGCCCCCCCCACCGGGGTTTTACTGGGGGGACAATTCCCTAATATGGGGGGCACGAGGAACAATTTTTTGAAACCAGTAAAATGGGGGACAAGCAGGAGAGAAAGAGAAAAAAAGGAACAAAAAGGCGAAAATTAAGTAAAAATATGTCTAAAATGGCTTTTAAATGCATTGAAATAGACGAAAAACTGTAAAAATTTCGCGATGATGGCGTCAAAATAAATAGGTCAAAAATGGCGCCATAATTTTTGGGTACTTTTTCCTTTTTGGGCGGGGGAGCACACTAATATTCCGAGAGGGCATTTTCAGACCGTGCACAGGTCTGCAAAGACGGAGCCCCGCCCTTAAATGAGCGATTTCAAATTTATTTTAGCAAAAATATAGTTTGAAAATATTTTATCTGTAATTTTAGGACTTATATTTAAATTAAGTTTAAAAAAATTCTTTCACAAAAAATTTTAAACGAAATAACCGTGTCATTTTTAGTTTTATATTCATGAATTATTTAGAAAATAGGGCGAAGTTTTGAAGCTTCGTTTGTTGCCTTCAAGATCCGAACAGGGGAGTTCTGCTAGGGAGTTGGAAGTGTCGGAACTCCCGTTGTGTTAATGTTTCAGAAATATGACGCCGAGTTGTAATGTACCCCTGTCGAGCGATGGTGTACCATAGCACATCAGTCAATGAGGTGCTGAGGCTGGAGATTACAGGTTTAAGTCCTGTATCGCTGATTTTTCAGCCAAAAAAGCTTACTTAAATAGCTAATTTTTTGCATTCTTTCTTTCAAAAACTCCATTTATTCGGCGTCATATTTCTGGACGTAACAGAAGCACAGGTCCAAGGTGGTTGTGACCTCAGCGATTTCTTATAAAGCAAAACTGAGAGAAACGATCCGAACAAATCCCTACGCCAGGAAATAAACTGCACGTATATTTAATTTAAAAATGCAAATAGAGTTAGTTTCTAATTAGATTGATATGAGATAACTCCAAATGAATTCCAAGCTTTTTTCTGTTTCCACCTATTTTTTATTACTCATTATCTTATTAAATAAGCATAAAAATCACTCGTTTAAGGGGCAAAGCTCCCATCGATTTAAATGGTGAGAGTGAGAGCTATAGTGGAAAGTAAGCAAATCAGTATTCAAACATTGTTATTGAACAAAATCGAACATTTTGTTATTGAAAAATGTGTCACTTAATTTTTTCTAATAGATAATATCAAAGATAATCAATAACCACGCGCCAAAACGCCGGGGGCCCGGGAAGGCCGAGCGGAAGCCCCAAACGCCGCGCCCCCCCCCCCCCCCCAAGCAGCCCACGCCCCCCCCCCCCAACCACCAAACCGCCACAACCACGGCACCGCCCCCGCCCGCCCACGACAAACGACGAACGACCGAACCAAACCGATAATATCATTTTTGTACAGTTAGTCCGGACAAAACCATTATATTAATTTTAAATGTGTGTTTTTAAACAAAAATAATAAATAAATAGTTTATTTCTGATTTAACTTTTCAAACTTTTCATATTACAAACATTTTTCTAAAATTCTACATTTACACACTGTATATTTTAATGTACCAAAGTACACAACATGTATCAAAGTAAAAATACTCTTTTTAAATCTTTATAATATTATTATTACACAGTAGAAATTATATTTTACTGCACAAATAACTATAATAATCTAATAACATACAAATATAGGATATGAAGCCAAATTATATAAAATCAGCAGATTTATACTTATTAACTAAATACAAATAAAAACAAAAAGAAAACAAACAAAAATATTACACACACCGTTTTTTAACACGGAAAGACCGAATTATTGACTTTCTGATGAAGAACAAAATATTTTACTGGAACAAATCTTTTAGGAGGGGTGTACCGTGTACCATAGGTAGGCAGCCTCCCGGATTTTTTGGGGGGTTGGGTATACCCAACCCCCGAAATTTGCGGGGGGGGGGTGTCCCGGAAATTGTTTTAGGGGTATACCTCAAATACCTCATTTTTTAGCATTTTCAATACTGAGACAAGCACCGAAGGGGCCGGGCCCCCCCCCCCCCCCCCCCCCCCACCCCCCCCCCCCCCACCACCCCCCCCCCCCCCCCCCCCCCCCCCCCCCCCCCCCCCCCCCCCCCCCCTAAAATTTAGAATTTCCCAAAAGGGGTCAATTTGTCTCAATTGGAGCCCCCCCCCAAAGGGGTAGCCCCAAATTTTAGGGGGGGGGGTGTCGGCTATAATCGGGATTTTTGGGGGGTGTAACCCCCAACCCCTCCCCCCTGCCCACCTATGACTTCAAGTACTACATATTTAACATTTTTAATACAAGGACTAGTGATTTTCCCCGGAGCTCCGCTTTTAGGAGCTCCGCTTTTAGGAGCTCCAGAGCTCTCTCCGCTTCAAATGGCAGAGCTCCGAAACATGATATTGGAGGGCAAGAACATCACTAACAAGGACCCGCTAAATTTAGTGGAGTTTGGCCGATTTTCCAGCGGATCGACCGCCCTGTAAAACGGGAAAAACAAAAGGAACGATGTGTATAACTAATTAAATTTTAATGTATATTAGTTAGTGTGTGATGTTCCATTCCAACCGTGCAATACCGTGCTCCAAAAATTCGACATTTATAACGGAAAGAGCTCCAGAGCTCAATCTCTTCAATTCCTGGTTTCTTTTAAATTTGAATTAAAATTATTTTATCCGCATTTTTAGGACTAATAAATTTCTGAAAAAAAAACATGTTAAAACTAGACTAATATATTAAAGAAAAATAGTATTTATTTGCTACACGGAGCTCCATTCGAGGGACATTACTAGCAAATTGAGCCCTCAAGGAACAAACTGTTATTTTTTGCTTAAATTAAGCTTTAATTACGATAAAAGCCAAAAAATATGTTTGCTAACCAACATTTTCATTATACAAGCTTAACCTAAATTAACAAAGATACAACATACAAGCATAATATGACTGATTGACTACACGTTTATATTTCCTGGTTCGTTGAATAATTATCAGTTTAAAGTTTATAATGCACTATTATAAATTTCTATAAAAAACTAAAAAAATCTAAGACTAATTTACAAAAACCCTTGTAAATATTTATAAAAAGGAACACGTACTATCAGACCTGTGCACGGTCTGAAACGCCCCCCCTTTTTTTTGGGATTTCCCCCCCCCCTTTTTTTTCCCCCCCCCCCAAAAATAAAAAAGTCCCTAAAATTTACCCCCTTCTTCACCTTTACCCTCCTCCCACCCCTCGCGAATTTTTTGCAGTTTTTAGCCTATTTCAATGTATTTTAAGCCATTTTAGACCTATTTTTACCTTATTTCCGCTTTTTTTGTCCCTTTTTTCCCTTTTCCCTTCTTTTTTTCTCTTTTTTTCTCCTTTTTTTTCTTTTTTTTCTTTCCCCCCTGCTTGCCCCCCCGTTTTATTGCCCCCCCCCCGTTTCAAAAAAGTTACCCCCCCGTGCCCCCCCCATTTTGGAATTGCCCCCCCCGTTTTAACCCCGGGGGGGGGAGTGCACACGTCTGTACTATAATATTCTATTTATCACAGGAAATAATAATGTCAATAATAATATGTTTTCGTTTAAGTATTTTACGGCAAAAAAGTAGGCATTTATTATGTACATTATGCTTAAAATATTTCGTAATGTAACGCACAAAAATGCAAAGCTTGATAAAAATTTAAAACCATTATACTTAAATAACCCTGTTTCTGTTCATAAATCTTAGATTTTCTCAAAACTAAAAACATTATATACGATACTAAATTATACCAAAAAACGTGCAATTTTATATAAAAATTGCAGTCGTACAGTGCAAAAATGGGTTAAACGGATCTACAAAGAATGCAAAAATATCTACAAATAATCGTCGTTATTACGGCAAAATGAGCCACAATTTCCATAAAATATATGCGACTGTGTGTAACTTATTTTAAATTTGAAACATGACATTACTAACTACAGAATAAGTCACAGTCACGTGTATTTTATAATTACAGTGGCTCATTTTGACCTAGTAACGACGAAATGCGGAATGTGGGTAAAATCTACAAAAAAATGCGAAAAGAAAGAGGGTCAATGACTTTAAAACGGGAATTCTGAATAAAAATTAGATTTATTAAAAGTAATTAAACAACGAAAATGATAAAAGAGCTAATATTAAATAAATATTATGTTATACCAATGCAATAAAATTAGTTTTGAACAACGTATGTGATGTAGTAATAATAGTGTTGTTTCTAATCCTTATTTTAGTGTTTTAAAGAAAGATTTTGTTTTTGCTCCATAATAATTGACCTTTTTACTTCAAATTATAAATTTCGACCGTTTTCAAATTATGAATCAAATTGTTTTTGTATTTAACCCCCGCCCCTCACCCCCTTAGAAAAAACACAAAAATTTCCAAATGGTAAATTTTTCCAGTGTATGAATGTTTACCATTTAAAAATCACACTGGTGATAAAGTTGTCCCTATCCACAAACACTGCAATGAAACACTGTTAATTCATCCCGCACTAATCAAGCCACTCAATAATTGAAGGAGCACTACACAATATACTGAAGTTATCTTAGTGAGTGAAACTGCTAAAGAAACAGATTATAATAATAATAAAACGTATACTTATTTATTCAAGGAGGAAAATGATAAGTGCGACACACACCGCGTGTCCCTTCTGCGAAAACTCAAAGTACAAGCGTTAATAAAAGGCGATTACCGTTTTCCTTTCATCGTCCGGCCTGTGGAGTAATGAATAGCACGCCAGAGTCGACTTTGACGATTACGGGTTCGATTCCTGTATCGGCCAAATTTTTCAATAAATTTGGCTGTCTAAACTTTTCTGCGCCTGGTTATTTTCGCTTCTACTTTGGGTCGTCACATAAGAAACGTAATAAAAAAAATTTTGGCAAAATTTTTATATAAACTGAAATGCATAACCATTTTTTACAGTCACTGAGTGATAACATGTGATCACAACCATCGATACATGATCTTGCTAATAATAAGCCACTTATTCGCGTCGCGCTTTATAGATTGTTTTGCTTATTTAGATAATTGTCAGTGATAAGAGACTTTAAAAAAAGTGTTGATACTCTTAAATTCAATAGTAAATATTAACACAGCTCAAATTAAAAAAAATCAAGAAAAAATTAAAACTTCTGGCGAGTTTTGCAGTAAAAGCTTAAAATTCAATAAACAGGGCTTTTTAAACTAAAATAGGGGTATTTTTTATCAAAATTTAAAACTGATATGAATAAAATACAATCTAGATAGTATAAACGACATGGTAAGAATGTGTTTTTTAAAAATAATTTTTTTCCTTTCCATAAATCGGTGTATAAACCCTCTCCTTTCCTCTCCACCAGACCAACTTACTCATGTATGGTTTTAAAGCATTGTTCCTATTATTATAAAATTCTTATTATGTCTTAAATGGACTTTTATTACAAAACCAATCTACCTCAAATTTTATGTTTTGGCTTCTCCAAACCAGTCCTGCAGTATTTATAAATTTCAATTTAATCTATTCAGCAAAAAAAGTTGTATAATCCTTTAAATACTGACCTACTAAACACGCTATCGTACCCCAAACAAAATTCCAAATTGCTTTTTGGGACCATAGGTCACCGAAGGGGGGGTGGTAGGGGGGGGGTCACCCCCCCCCTACGGCCTCTGAGACCTATCCCCCCCCCTAAGGCCCATTTTCCCCTCCCCCTTTTGCCCCCCCCCCCCCCATCCACCCACCCCTCTTAACCCCTACCCCCCCCTAAGGCCCATCTCCCACCACCCTCTCCCCCAGCCAATACCCAAAAACTGCTTTTTTTCCAAAAAATTGTCAATTTTGGTCAAAAAAATGGTAAAAACACCCCAAGCACCCCCGGGTGCTTTTTTTCAAAAAAAAACACCCCGGGGTGTGACCCCCCCTGGAGGTCAAAAACCTCCACACCCCGGGGTGTGGACCCCCCCTGAGCCGTCGAAGGTCGGTGACCTATGTTTGGGACATACAAAGCGAAATTCCGCCCGTTTTTATTTATGGATACAATCCCTGGATACAATTCTCATCTCTCGAGAATCGTTATATTTATATTCCTTACGACAGTATAATCCTTCCTTATTTCTATACCATATGGATACAATATTGTCGTTACTACGGCGAAATGAGCCACTGTCATTATAAAATCCACGTGACTGTGACTCATTTTAAATTTGGAACATGACCTTATCAACTACAGAATGAGTCACAGTCGCGTGTATTTTATAATGACAGTGGTTTATTTTGCCGTAGTAACGACGATATTCTTATTGCTCGACTAAGAAAGCAAAGCAATCAATCACGCAGACGCAGATCGTCCTGGACTTTTTAAAACATCCATGAGGAGACATGTTTTCCTAGATTATCAACATAATTAAATCACAAAATATCAGCAATTTAAGTTGAGTTCGCCGATTTTCGCTTTCAAAGCGATTCAGTTTAGTTTAAAGTTAGGTAACTGACTTAATTTCGGCCACGTCTTAATTTCGGCCACCAATTTAGGGTGTTAGAAAATTGGCTTATTTTTGAAACACAAAAGAACTAGCACAAAAGTAACTGGATTAATGTTGAATAAAGTGTTTTTGCAAAAGTTTTTTTATTTTTATAATTCTACATTATCAACAATTTCATACAAAAAGTGATTTTTTTATGATTTTCTTAATTTTTGCTTTGTGTTTAAACTGCATCAAATTTAGAGCGAAGCAATATATAACCTTAAAATATCTTCTATTTAAGGCTCAAAATTGTTAATTTTCATGTTTTGATATTTTTTTCAAAATCATTTTGCAATGCGTTTAACTAACTGCGCATTTTAAGATTCCGTTAATTTCGGCCACCTTAAAATTTAGGTGAAAGAACCTGCCGTTTTTGCCGTTTTTAAATATCATTGTACTACCGTATTTATAAAGATATTTTTTTGCTCGTTTAACTTTGTTTTGACGTTTTTTAAGCCAAAAATAAAAATTGAACAAAAAATAAAAAATACAAGTTATTAAAACTTGTTTTTTAAGGTTTTGACATAATTATTTAAAGTCTTTCTAATAACTATTAAAGTTCGCAAACGGGAAAAATTAAGTTATATATACCAAGAACAATACCTAAGGGTAAATTTGCAACCTTTAAAAATTTTTATTGTTCGTTTAAGCAATAGTTATGGCCAGTTTTTTGTAGGTGGCCGAAATAAATGGCACGCGCCTTAAATTCGGCCACTTTAAATAAAAAGTTCAAACCTTCACTGATTTTTAAGTGTAACAGAAATATTTAAATTTTGCACTGGAATAACAAATATAGCTATTGTTTGATTTTTAGGCCAAATTTCGGCTTGATTGAAAAAGCCAGAAAAAACTTATTCAAAAAAAATAAAAAAAGGTGGCCGAAATTAAGTCAGTTACCCTACGTCTTATCTTCCAGTTTTTTCTTCTTTGCCATTCTTTAAAGCCGTCTCTGCCATTCGTAAATTCTGTGACGACACAGCTGACTTGTTGTTGGCCAAATGCAATAATAAATTTCAGTACAATAATCAGCCATTTTTACGATTTCTCACATCCCTTTTGCCCAGTAAACTATCCACTGCTAAGAAAGGCAACTTGTACTTATTTTCATGGTTGCTTATACCGACAGACAGTGAGCACTGCCCTAAAGGGCACAAACGTGTCCATACTCCAGACGCTTCCTTTTGGTTTAGTCTATTCCGCCAATATAAACACCCCATCTAAAATAAATGTCGTTTATTGTGAAGTGAGGGCGAATTTGGTCACATCCCAACTGGGCTATATAAATCCCACAGTTCTCTTTATCATTAAGGTCGAACGAAAAGTTTTCCCAAGTTGTTTATTAGAAAATATCCGGGGTATATTAATTACACCCCCCCTTTTTTTTTACCTGTGTCCCCCGTTTTATTGAAAAAGATTTGCCCCCCCCCCATTTTAATGCCCCCCCAGCACAAAAACTGAAAAAGTACCCTAAACTTATGACGCCATTTTTGACCTATGATGAGTGATGACGCCATCGTTACAAATTTTTTGCAGCTTTTAGCCTATTTCAATGTATTTCAGCTATTTTAGACCTATTTTCACTTTTTTTGTCCCTTTTCTCTTCTTTTTTTCTCTCCCCTTGCTTTTCCCCCATTTTATTGCCCCCCAATAAAACCCTAGGGGGGAGTGCACCATAAATGGGCACGGGGGGGGGGTTGAGGGGGGTTAACCCCCCAAATTCTGAGAAGTGGGGTTTAACCCCCCCCCCCCCCCACTCAGAAGTGGGGGGGGCGACAAAGTTAACCCCCCCCCAATTTTGGAAAAATGAAGAAAAAAAATGTCTTTAAAATGACTTCTAACTGCCTCCAAACTTAAGTTTTGAGGTCAAAATGAATGTTTTAAGCAATAAAAAGCTCAAAAATGCAATAAAAAAGGGCTTTTTGACCTAAAATTAGTGTTTTTAACCTATTTTTCCTTCAAAATCGAAAAACGAGATGGGTCAAATGCACTCCAGAAAAAAAAACGATATGGGTATTTTGCATTTCTCGGATTTTAACCCCCCCCCTAATTTGGGGTTTAACCCCCCCACTCCGGACCAACTTGCCCATGGATGGAGTGCACAGGTATGCTATTAGCGATTCCTAATTATAAACCTTATCTATATGCATAGGTGGGCAGCCTTTCGGATTTTGGGGGGTATAAGGGGGGGGTCAAATTTTAGGGGGGTGTTGTCCGGCAAGACCCAAATTTTGAGGGGGGGTGTACCCAATATTTCCGCGCTGCCTTAAAATGAGCTTAAAACGCGTAAAAAACGTAAAACAAGCTTGTAAATGCTTTAAAACTGTGTAAAATTAAAATAAAACCTTATTGCAACTTATAAATTTTATTTTTTATTTCTTTTAATAATAATGTGTTTATATATTCTTAGAATTAGATCAGAAATCATAGTTTTTTTAAATAATTACGTAATAATAGAATAGTGATTATATTGTCTTGATTATAAAGTCAAGTATCGCAAACTTTTTAATCTATAATCTTATATTTAATTAAAAGTTATATAGGTACATACATGGGCGTAGCCAAAGCCAGGGGGGTCTAGACCTTCCTTTTGAGTCGGCAAAGGGAAAAATTTGGAGTTCGACCCCCCTTTTTAGGTTGCCAAGGATAAAAATTTGGGGGTCTAGAACAGTGACGTTGGCGTGCCCAGAATTTCGGATTATTAGAGGAGCAGTATTAAAGATTAAATACTAATCCTGAAGGGGGGTCTGGGGGGCGGTAGCCCTTCACTAGTGGGAGGTCTGGGGGCGAGAGCCCCCCAGCGGGGTCAAGGGGCAGAGCCCCTTGTCAGGGGGGTCCGGTGGGCAGAATGCCCCCCGAGGGAGAAAATTTTTAATTTAGGACGCTAAAATACACTAGAAATTTTAATTCCAGATGATGTTTATTACAAAATTTAAGGTTTCTTTATCCCTTTACATTTAAAACAGGTGTTTAAAACGTTAGGTACCCTAATAAAAGGTTAATAATGTTTAATTAATGTTTTTTTGAATAATAAAAGAAAAAATGAAGTATATGACATAAACAAGGTAATAAACAAATTTTTTTTAGCCCTTTTATAACGCTTAAAAATTTTTCTCTGATTTGGGCAAATTTGGGGGGGGGTGTCCCAGGGTACCCCAAATTTAAGGGGGGGTGTCAGCAAAATCCGAAATTTTGAGGGGTATAACCCCCCCCAACCCCCCCTGCCCACCTATGGCTATATGAACACTTTGAAAATAAAACATTAGTGTTTTAGCTATATTATTTCATTCAAAATGTTATAAGTCTAAAAATTTATGAGAAATTTTAAAAAAATTTATTTAGAAACTAATAAATAACAAAGTCTAGTTGAATAAAGAGATGTATAAGTTTTTAAAGGTGTCAAAATCAGACCTGTGCACGGTCTGGAAATGCACCCCCTCCCACATTTTATTGGAGGAATTGTACCCCCCCGTTTTTTTGCCTCCCCTCCTCCAAAAAATGAAAAAGTGCACTAAAATTATGACGCCATTTTTGACCTATGATGACGCCATCATCGCAGTTTTTTTGCAGTTTTTAGCCTATTTTAATGTATTTTAAGCCATTTCAGACCTATTTTTACCTTATTTTCGCTTTTTTTGTCCCTTTTTTCTCTTTTCCCTTCTTTTTTCTCCCCCGCTTGCCCCCCGTTTTTTTGTCCCCCCTCCGTTTGGAAAAAGTTGCCCGATAAACCCGGGGGGGGGCCCGTCACAGTTATCCCGAAGAATTGTTAATTTTTTTGGCATTAAGGTGGACAGTGGACAATTTGCATGCTAGCAATTTCCTGTTTGCTCTCCATACTACAGTAATCCATGATACAAAATTTTTAATACATATTTGTCAGAGGGTGCATAAAGTTAGCCTCTCGAGCGAGCCTCTCGAGAGCGTTTTCGGGCATTTATTATTGAAATTTAATTAATTAGGCACGTTTTTACACTAAAAACACTCTAGAACTGCACAAGGAATGCAATTCATGTAAAAGAAATTGATTTAAAGCATTATAAGTCAGTTTTTGTATCGGGTTATTTACTTTTTCGAGAGGCGCTCGAGAGACTGGCGGTTTTGTTAATTATTAGACAATTTAAACAATTTAAATGGGTTTTATTGCATCTAAGGAAAGAAATCAACGTCTACTTTTAGATTAAACATTACTTTAGTGAATTCAGGGTCGATTTTACGATTTTACGACTCAAC
>JASAMX010028719.1:0-44915 GCA_030248175.1 Microlaimidae sp. YZB2_3
AATAGTTTTTATAATGGTCTATTTAGACCTTATATATTAAAAACTTAAAATGATTGCTAATAAACAATGACATCGTTATTATACATTTTCGAAACTTTTTTTGCCTTGGCAATAGGATCTATTGCCTATAATTATGATAATGTTAAGAAAAAAATTGAAGGGAATATAAAATATTATCTAGGGTAGCTGACTTAATTTCGGCCACTTCTTTTTTTTTGGATAAGTTTTTACTGGTTTTTCCAATCGACCCAAAATTTGGTCTAAAAATAAAACAATAGCTATTTTTGTTATTCCAGTGCACAATTTTAGAATTTTTGTTACACTTAAAGATCAGTGGAGGTTTAAAATTTTTTTTATAGTGGCCGAAATTAAGGCACTAGCCATTAACTTCGGTCACCTAGAAAAAACTGGCTGTAACTATTACCAAAACCAACAATAAAAATTTTTAAAGATTGCAAATTCATCCTTAGGTATTGTTATTGGTACATAATTTTTTTCCGTTTGCAAACTTTAATAGTTATTAGCAAGATTTTAAATAATTATGACAAAACCTTAAAAAAACAAGTTTTAATAACCTGTATTTTTTGTTGAATTTTTATTTTTTGCTTAAAAAACGTCAGAAAAGTCAAACGAGCAAAAAAAATTCTTTATAAATACAGTAGTACGATGATATTTAAAAACAGCAAAAAACGTCAGGTTATTTCACCTAAATTTTAAGGTGGCCAAAATCAACGGAATCTTAAAATGCGCAGTTAGTTAAACGCATTGCTAAGTGATTTTGAAGAAAATATCAAAACATGAAAATTAACAACTTTGAGCCTTAAATAGAAGATATATTTTAAGGTTATATAGTGTTTCGTTCTAAATTTGATGCAGTTTAAGCACAAAGCAAAAATTAAGAAAATCACAAAAAATTCACTTTTTGTATGAAAATGTTGATAATGCAGAATAACAAAAAATAAAAAACTTTTGCAAAAACACTTTATTCAACATTAATCCAGTTACTTTTGTGCTATTTCTTTTCATGTTTAAAAAATAAGCCAAATTCCGTATATCTACGTAATTGGTGGCCCGTATTATAGTCATACCCTGCATGTATCTATTTACTACTACTAAACAAAAAAAGAATGGTCTTAGGCTTAGCTTTACAACAACGTTAGAAAAATCTATAGCTTTTGAAAACCAATTACAGAAAAAGTGCAGCTTAACGACTCGGCTAAGCTAGAACTATTTAAATTTGTATTGAACAAGATTTTATAAAACAGTTTATTATTTTGTAAAAATTTATACAAATTGCTAAAATTTAGCAAAAATGCCAAAAATAACAATAACCGAAAATAGCAAAAGTTACCAAAATTGGTTATATACGCATGGTTTTTTGTAAACAAAAACAAGGTGCTAGTTAGCATACGCAAGAGAATTTTTTTAAATTTTTTATATGTATATGACTACAACGTGGTACAATTTTGAATATTCGCCTATATAGCTTATGCTACGACACTAATTTTACTATAAATTCACCAAAATTTATGAAAACACCTTAAAATGCCTGAGAAAAATCATGGTCACATTTTTGCTTACGGGTCTTGTTCCCTAGTTTGTTTAAAAAGGTGAAAAACAATTCTTTTTTTCTAGTTTTTTACTTCTCCTGTAGTTTTATTCTTATTCATTTTATGCGGACTTTTTAGTTTTAAGTTTGTGCATTTTTACTTTGGTAACTCTTTAAGCAACTATAACAGAACACTTGTATTGTTTGTATAAAAATAAAAAAACCTATAAAAACATATTTGAAAAAATAATCAACAAAAGGTACATATTAAGATGCAAAAAAAGTTCAGGAGCTTTTTTACATGTAGCTTAACTTGTTTGTTACATTTATACTTGATAATTCTTATATCTATATATTGAATAGTTTGTTAACGAGTGTAACAAACGAATTAAAATAAATTTAATGAGAATATTAGTACACTAACAGTAAAACGGGAATTATTGATATAATATGACACATTATTTAAATTATTTTATAAAGTCGGTTTTTGTTGCAGGCCAGGTTTGTCAAAACGGAGGAGTTTGGCTTGGAAACCCAGGTTCGTGCATTTGTCCGCCAGGCTGGCATGGCGCAGCTTGCCAGTTTATTGTGTGCAACAATGGAGGGACCAGTCAAGGAACTTATTGCACTTGTCCACCTGTTTATAGCGGTCAACATTGCTCCTTTAGTAGGCTTTTGTTCACTTGTAATTTTATAAAAATTTTAATGTTTAATTCACGCTGAGGTAGTGGCAGAACGCAAGTCTTGCATCCTTGAATTAAGTCCAGACTGAGACAAGTGACATTGTAATAATGTTAATATTTTGTAATATTGTTAATGTAGTATTTGGTTACGCAATTAGCGCTGAGTAACACTGGCCTTGCCCTTTGCGTATCCTGCTTTATACGAAACTAGCTTTGTATTGTTTTATAGTTTTTCTTTCTTTTTCAAAAATTGGGGTTGCAGAACCAAATCTAGATTTTTTGCTGTTAGGAATTACACACTATAAAGCAAATCAATTTTAAAATCTAGTTTTACCTGTGATCTACATAGTGCTTTCGATAATTCAAATCTATTAGATTAGATTTAAAAATCGTACACAACATTTTTGTACAGACTTTAACTAAAAAAATTTTTTTAAGTGTGGTCACCGTTCAATGGCATATTAACTATGTTAAACTTATATTTTTAATCTTTGTTTTGTTTAAGAGTTAAGTAAATAACCATAATTCTTTAAAATTTAGGTGCAAAAATTTAATTTAATTTTAATTTTAATAAAAGAAATCGTGAATTTTTTGTAATTATAATAAAACTAAGATGCGTTTATTTATTCATTCTCAATAAAAATTAATAATTTATAAAGCAATTAAGTGAATTAATTTATGAAAAGGCTTTTTTCTAAGGAAGTCAATTAGAGCATACCCCAGTTAGGGCATTAAATTGATCTGAGCAATATATAAAGTAAAATGTGTTATATGTTTTTATGAATATTAACAGTAAATTTTCTAAACTTTAGCAAAAAAATGAAAATAAATTTAGGTTTGTGTTCTTCAAAAAATATGTGAAAAAGCGATTATTTACTTTTTTGAAAAGGAATTAAAATATGAAAAAAGTTGTTGCAACAAAAGTATGTTTATATTAAATTATTTTACTAAAAAACACAAAAAGTCCCATAATTTAAAAAGTACATTACTTAAAGGAACACAAGAAGCCACTCGAATGCGACTAAACGGATAACCGCGTTCATCTGTTCCAGTTGCCTAAAATTGTATTTACATTTTGTAAAACATAAAAAAATACAAAACAAATACACTTACACAAAATTAAATTGATGAGACTTATTTTTATCACTTTCTGCATATTTTTTATTTGTTTTTATATTACTAATAACTGTGCTTACCACTATGCCAAATGGTAAATTGGGACAGTTAAAGGACTGGGAGATGTATTCATATCCACAATTACGTCGTTGCGAAAATCTGGCAGCTCCAATTTGACTTCCATTGCCGTAGTACAGTTGCGCATATTCCAAATTGCTACCAGCATTAATTCCAGTGACATGTCCCAGAATGTGATTGTTACCTGCTACAAGACAGAAGAAAATGCGTTTTTATTAAACTTTGTAATTCTCATTATAATAAATTAGAAAAATAAAGCATCAGTATCTTGAATCTCACATAAGTAAAAGTTAAATCTGAAAGTGCGTTTTCAACTATTGATTCACTTAAATTTAATCGGTTCAGTAGATTTTCAACGTAACGTTAACGCAACTTAACGTTCGCACTTACTGGTTAACTGTACGTTATGTACCGCTTTCAAATAAGCATTAATTTTGTGAGATTGAAGGATTATACAAATTTTACAAAAATAACCTTTCTAGCAGTTAGCAGTCTAAAATTACGAAAGAGCTACAAAATTTAAGTTTTTGTATCAAAAATAGGCTTGATTATAGAATTAAATATTTTTTAATTAACAATATTGACCTATTTGAGACATTCAACTACAACATAATACTTTAAAAATATGCCAAACAAATAAAAAAACAGTATAAAAGTTTTCTGACCTGAATCTTTTATTGGTTCAAAAAATGGCGAATCAGAATTTATTTTGTTAGTAAAACCATAAAACAGCTGGATATCACTCTGAACGCGAGTTTGGACTGTACATCCACCTGCTACAGTTTTTACTGTCACTGACCACGCGCCTGGTATAAGTTTATGAGGAATTGTACCTATTAAGAAAATAAAGTGAAAACAAAAAAAAAACATTTGTAATTACTAAAAACCACCCTTAAATGTGATTTAAGTAATTTCGTGTTTTATTTCAGATTATAGTGTGTTTTTTTTACTTTTTAGAACCTGCACTTGTTTTTAACTAGTAATATCAAAAATATATAATACTATATATTATATTAAGGAAAAATATGATACTCAGTCTCAGAAGCGAAACGATTTGGTGCCATTTTTCAGCACTGCCATTAATTGTTGTGCGCATAAAATGGCAAAACAACTGTTCTTATTGAGGCATGTGTCGTGTAAATGGGCACTGCTAAAAATGTAGCAGTATTTTTGCTCATATCCTAACATGCTAACTCGAACGCACTGCATTTTGAAGTACACTGCATTTTTTTGGCAATTTTGTGCGCATATATGCGCATATACTGCACATAAAATATCACAACCGCGGAAAACAAAAAAAAAACACTAAAAAACCACTACTTAGTTTTCACACTGTACACAAAATACAAACTTTTAGTATAGACATACAAAAATAAAATCCAATGCAATAGATAAATAGATCTTTTTGTGTATTGCATTGGATTTTATTTTTGTGTGTCTATACTAAAAGTTTGTATTTTATGTACAGTGTGCAAACTAAATAGTGGTTTTTTAGTGGGTTTATTTTTTTTGTTTCCCGCGGTTGTGCAACAGTTAATGGCAGTGCTAAAAAAAATGGCACCAAATCGTTTTGCTTCTGAGACTGAGTGTCATATTTTTCCTTAATATATTATATAGTATTATATCTTTTTGGTAATATGTTATAATTAAAAAAAAAAACAACTAAATACACAAAAATCAAATTTATATCCAAATTTTGCCAATAAAAACAGTTTTAAAAGTAAGATACTTCGGCTAGAAAATTAGTTATATAAAACACATTGAAATTTGTTTTTAATCAAAAACAACCAAATAAACTATATTTACTATTTATAAACTATAAAAAAATTTCTGATATACAAAAATATATAATAAAAAATAAAATGAGACATGTAGTTTTCGGTTTTTATATCGTATACAAAAAAAAAAAGACTCCGCACTCGTTTCTGTAATGCCTGTTTGAATTGGTAATAATTAAATAATTTACAATAATTTGTACCATTAGCTTTCCACACATGAAGAATTGTCAAATGAGTTGAATTAGTTACCATTGGAGCAGCATTATAAACATTTCCTACAAATATTAATACAAACACAGATTTAAACATAAAAATTTGGTTGAATAATTTTACATATGGAATAAAGATATTTCCCTATAATTATGTTTCTTCTTTGACTGGTCCATAAAATTTTTTTGCCAAAAAAACGCAGGTCAAAAAATTGCTTAAAACGATGCCAAAATATTTTTATACTCAGAAATATTCAATTTTTTTTTGTTTTTAAAGGTGCGGTGCGGAACCAAACTTTTTGTCTTCGATCTTGACAATTTTTTGTGAAACCTTACCCCTGCCCCCAATAGCCAACCAAAATTTTTTCAACAAAATATCTCCAGTAATTCAGGAGTTATGACCACTCAAAAATGGCGTTTTTCGACAATTCTGTACATGAAATATTGCTCAATGGGTTAAACGATTTAAATAACAAATTATGCACTCATGGAAAGCGGAAATTTGTGCTTTAATTTGATACCTTGATTGTTAAAATTGGTGCAGTATTTGTCGAGAAATTGCATTTCTCGTACAAAAAACCCCCGATTTTTTCGCTTAAAAACAAACGACGGCAGCTATTTGATGAAGTTTGCCCAACATCTTTGCCGTCACTTCGTATTTTTAGCGAAAAAAATCTAGGCTTTTTGTATGAAAAACACAATATCTCGACAAATACTGCACCAATTTTAACAATCAAGGCATCAAATTAAACTAAAAAATATAATTTCTGTATGTGCATAATTTCTAAACTAAATTCTTATACCCAATAAGTAATTTTTCACGTACAGAATTGTCGAAAAACGGCATGTTGGGGGAATCATAACTCCTGAACTTCTGGAGATATTTTGTCGAAAAAAATTTTGTGGGCTATTGGGGGCAGGGTTTCACAAAAAATTATCAAAATCAAAAATAAAAAGTTTGACTCCGCACTGCACCTTTAAGCGATTTTTTTAATTGAGTAATTTTTTCAATCATTCAATTTTAGGATTAAAAATGTTATTTTAAATAGGTATAAAATAGGTATAAAATAGGTATAAAACCTATCTTAAATAGGTATAAAACCAAATTTTCGTGATATTAAAACTAGCCTTGAAAAATGCTCTAAGAATAAAGCAGGAAAAAGGGGCGATTTTTCCCCGGGCGTATGTTTAGACAGAAAAGATGTGGACTAGTCTGAGATGGACATTATGTGGACTATAGAAAATTGGCATGGGGTTTTGACAGCTGCTCACTAAATAAAAATTTCTACCATATAATAATGATTTGTTTATATATTGATCTAATCACACAGCACTGTTGCATTTTTTTGTTGATGAAATGTCAATTGAAAAAATTATACTCACAGAAGTCTTTGACAAGCTCGAAGTCGCCAATTTATACAATAGAAGGTAAAATTTGTATGTGTAAGAAACAACTCTAAAATTGAAAAAGTGGCGATTTCCTTATTTGAAAGGGATTTCGCGCTTGTCAAAGATTGCTGTGAGTATAATTTTTTCAATTGACATTTCATCAACTAAAAAAAATGCAACAGTGCTGTGTGATTAGACCAATGTATAAACAAATCATTATTATACGGTAGAAATCTTTATTTAGTGAGCAGCTGGCCAAACCAAATGCAAGTTCTCTTCTTTTTCTATAGTCCACATAATGTCCATCTCAGACTAGTCCACATCTTTTCTGTCTAAACATACGCCCGGGGAAAAATCGCCCCTTTTTCCTGCTCTATTCTTAGAGCATTTTAAAGGCTAGTCTACCACTTTTTTTTAAATTAAATTAAAAAATAGCCTAATAAACTATAGTTTTAGCTACGCAATCACATATGTTTATAATCATTCCGTTGCCGAGATATACTTTTTTAAATAAAAAAATAATAAGAAGAAGATGATGAATTTAAATTACAAAATTCACCCACGTTGTTTAATTATAGTTAGTGCGGTGCAGTGCGCTCCAAACAAAGTTTACCTACGTTCTCTAAATATAGTTGGCGCGATGCCGTGCGCCAATGATTGCAATTATAATTTTAAAGTAAAAATAATAATAAGAAGAAGATGATGAACATGAATTACAAAACTTACTCACGTTCTCTAAGTATAGTTGGAGCGGTACGGTGGGTTAAATTGAAGTGTGGCACCCCCGCACCACCGATGATTACCTACCGGCGCGTGGCGCTCCCGCGCCACCGACGCTTATTATTATTTTTTAATAAATAAAACTTTGAATTAATTTTGTCATCAGTAATGCAAGAATTAAAAAAAGTACTCTGTTGTTTTCGCCGATTTCCGCGCGGTTGAAGCAGATGGCGCTGTGAACTGGTTCCGTTTCTGCCACCGATTAAAAGCGGTCTGCTATTTTTGTGCGGTTTTATGAGGGGATGTTGGTTGTCTGCTCTGTACAATCCTTATTGTTGCCAAAAGGCTGTTATTGTGCGGGTGGGAGTTTTTATTTGTGTATTTTTCAAATTTTTTATTTTGATCAATAAATCGATAACAAGGACCTAAATCAAAAAAGTGCTTCCTACGAAAGTTGCGTAATTCCTTCTTCTTTCTTATGAGCCCATGTTTATTTTTGATCAATCAGTAACCAATGAGGAATATCGCTTTTAAAGATGGAGCGTTGGAATAATAATAATAATAATAATAATAATAAGAAGAAGAAGAAGAAGAAGGTTCTGAATTCCAAAATTTACCCACGTTCTCTAATTATGGTTGGCGCGGCGCCACGGGGCTAAATCGCCCCGTGGCGCTCCCGCGCCACCCATGATAATTTTTTACAAAACAAGCAGCTAAAAAACATTTTTTTACAAGCAGTTAAAAAACTTTTTTTATTAAAAAAAACTATTTTTTTAAAATATTTATCTAACAACTTTTTTGCCTTCATCTAAATCTAATACATCCTTTCCCTTTATTTAGCGTTTTAGTTACAAAAATTATTTTTAAAATGTTATATTATAATTATATAATAAAATAATATAAATAGACTAATAAGCCATACCATTGGGATCATACAGAATAACTTGAGAATTGACACCAAACACAGTGACAGTGAATGAATATGTATGGCTATCAATGACAAAATACATTGTTTGGGTTGTTTTGCAGTCTACTTCAAGTGCAGAAAAAGCTAATCCGGATTGATACAAAGTTGAAATATAACGGAGAATCTGAAATATCCAGCCGGAAATAAAATAATAAAGTCCAAATTTGTAAATAAACTTATTTAGTTCTGGTTCACTAAGGTCAAAACCCTCCCACATAAGCGGAAGTTTTTCAGTGATAAATATTTTCACAGAGTAACGTATGACGTTATAGAATCACTTTTAGCCAATTTGCGATTAGGAAAAAAAATGACGATCTCTCATTCAGTGCAGACCAATTTTTTTTCTAAGCGCTACTTGGCTAAACACTTCTCCCCCAATCATTTCCACAGAGTAAAACATATATGACGTGATCAGGAATACTATATGACATTTTGAGAGCCCTTATAATCCTGATGTGTTTTACGATTTTGTATTTATTTATTTGTTTACTAATAAATAAATTTTGTGTTTATTTGTATCTGTTTATTTGGTGTAAGATGTTTTAGAATACAACAATCTAAAGGAATAGTATTAAAATCCTGTTACATGATTTCGGACGCCAAACATCAAACACAATGGTTAAAACCCTCTTATTTTACAGAAATTTGTTTAGTGTTAAAGATTTTCACAAGAGTAAGAAGCTATATTACTTTCAGTTAATGAGAGCTTGGGATAAAAACTGTATGGAAATATCTCAAACTTTTAGCTCCTCTCACTTTGATTCCTAATGAGCAAAACATATAAATATATAATGGTGAATAACAAATAGTACTTTCATTTAAGTTCTTACAATTCCAACGTGATTATAAACCGATGCCCTGTTTGTATATATATTTTAGTTATTTTAAAATAAATTGACTGTCATGTCAAATAACCGCTTTAATTTCAAATTTGTCACCAGCACACATGAAATTTGTGTATTAACTATAGTTTAATTCGTTAAACATTTTTCTTGAATAATATAAAACCAAATACTTTTTGAAAATATTTTAACTGTAACATTTCCTAGAGACATAACTTGATAAAATGATGTTATTAACAATAATAATAATAATAATAATAGTATTAATAATACTTTTCCAACATTTGATTTTTCAATAATAGTAGCTTGCCCATCGCTAAAGCTTGACAGACCAAACAGTACATTTATTCCTTGGCTATCGCACCCTCCTGTCCCAGAAAACACAATACTAACCTGCAAAAATTATAAAATAATATTCTCTACCATTTATATTTTTGATATGTTTGTAATTTTACAAGTAAAGGAATAACAAATATATAATAACATGTAAATATATATAACAAAGGAATATATAATACTTATATATAGTTTTATATATTTTAGTAATTATAACTGGAATCTACTATGTCAAATAACAAAAAGTAAATAGTATGACAATGGAAGGCAAGATTTGGGTTTTTTTCTATATAAAATAAACACAAAAAATGTGTTATCCCGGTATGGACGGCGCTTGAACCTGCCTCCGGAAGGCTGGTAGGAGGCAGGCAGGCAGGTAAAACTGCATCGGAGGCAGGATGGAGGCAGGGTGGAGGCAGGTAAATCTGCTTTGGAGGCAGCATGGAGGCAGGGTGGAGGCAGGGTGGAGGCAGGGTGAAGGCAGGTAAAACTGCCTCGGAGGCAGGTAGGAGGCAGGTGACCCTGCCTCCTATGTTGAGACATATAAAGGTTAGGAGGCAGGTAGGAAGGAGCTAAAACTGCCTCAGAGGCAGGTTGGAGGCTGGATTAAGGCAGGTAGAAGGCAGGTAGGAGCAGCAAAATTTTCTTTTGAGGCAGGTAGGACGCAGGTAAAAACCGTTTTTCCCAATTTAGGCACGCCGTCCTTACCTGGTTATGTTAAAGTTTTTTGTTTTAATTAAAAAACACATCCTTTTGAAATTTAATTTGTTAAATTGTTAACTTTATAAGGTAAATGAGTCCATTAATATTAATCTTACATTAATTAACTTTATTCCAATCAATGAAAGAGAATTTTCAAACCGCAGCTGTAGCTGACTTTAAATATAATTAAAAGACACAACAAAAATAATTTAAAAATAATAGTACCGATTGATGTAATGAAATAATTTTTAATAGTAATTTTTTTAGTTTTTTTAAAAGTTAAAATATAAAAGTGTAATATTTATTTCTTATAAAAGATGTCCCCTAAATACGGTCAAGAATGCATTCTTGATATGGTTGAGAAGCCAAACCATATTTTTAAACAACTTTGGTGTGGTGACTTATAAAAAATACTATGGTTGTATTTCTTGTTTTGTGCCCTCTAAATGGGTTTGAGAATCCCAACCATGTTATCCAAGAATCCAAGATCACACAAACCATCCAAGAATGCGCGCTCAAAATAAATAATTATGTTGATAATTTTAAAATTTTGAAAAAACAAAATAAGTATCGTCACAATGTTTATTTAATCAAAAATTAGGATAATATAATCAAAAAAAGTATTAAATATTTGTTTGTTTGTAGCGTAATTCTTAAAGTAATAAAAATGTGAATTTATCCGTTATTATATATGCCAGTTTCAAGAATTATCGCGATAGGGACGACTCTCAAAAACTGTTTATGGAAGATTGAAGGCAAGTAGAAGGCAGGCAAGAAGCAGGTAATTGGTGGCTCAAATATCTGGTCAACTGAATGGTCAGTTGACCAGATATTTGAGTATCTGGTCAAAATCGCAATAAAACTGGTCTTTTAAAATGAGACATGCCATAAATGATTTTTTTTCGCCTTCATTTGGGATTTTTTTCTTATTGTACAGTACATTTTCACTAAACCTACATTATTTTTTATTTGATATTAGCTAATATGACGGCGCTGCTTCCATTTTGTCATGCCTCCATATTTGAACTGTTTGCTTTTTTGTTTATTTTATAACTCTGGTACTCATCATCAAATAAATTCTTATTCACACAATCAGCAAACACTGTGTGCAGCACACATCCGACAGAGTATTCCATTGCACATAACCTTACAGCAAAAGAAAATTCACATAAAACCATTACAAAAAATGAAAAAAAATTAAAAAGAAAGTCACCATAATCATGATTTTTGGCCTTAAAAAAATTTTTATATTTTTTGCACTCAATCAGTTTGTTTATTTTTTTAAACTCTTAAAGATTATCTAGAACATATAATACTAAGCCTATTACTAGCCTTGAAAAATGCTCTAAGAATAGAGCAGGAAAAAGGGGCATTTTTTTCCCGGGCGTATGTTTAGACAGAAAAGATGTGGACTAGTTTCAGATACACATTATGCGGACCATAGGAAATTTGCATTTGGTTAGGGCAGCTATCCACTAAATAAATATTTCTATCGTATGGTAATGATTTGTTTATACGCTGAACTAATTACACAGCACTGTTGCATTTTTTCTTTAGTCTTATGAAATGTCAAATGAAAAAATTATACTCACAGCAATCTTTGACAAGCACAAAATCGCCAATTTTTCAATTAGAAGATTATATTTGTATGTGTAAGAAACAACTATAAAAAATGGAAAAAAGGGCGATTTCGCGCTTGATTATGGTTGGCTGCGAGGCTAAATCGCCACGTAAACGACGAAGGAATATCGATTTTAAGCTATGAGCGTTAAAATAAAAGTAATAAGTAGAAGAAGATGAACATGAATTACAAAATTTTCACAACGTTCTCCAAGTATAATAGCCTTGAAAAATGCTCTAAGAATAGAGCAGGAAAAAGGGGCGATTTTTCCCCGGGCGTATGTTTAGACAGAAAAGATGTAGACTAGTCTGAGATGGACATTATGTGGACTATAGGAAATTTGCATTTGGTTCGGCCAGCTACTAACTAAATAAAAATTTTTACGATATGATAATGATTTGTTTATACATTGATCTAATCATACAGCACTGTTGCATTTTTTTTTTAGTTTGATGAAATGTCAATTGAAAAAATCATACTCACAGCAATCTTTGACAAGCACGAAATCGTCACTTTTTCAATTAAAAGGTTATATTTGTATGTGTAAGAAACAACTATAAATTTGAAAAAGTGGCGATTTCGCGCTTGTCAAAGATTGCTGTGAGTATGATTTTTTCAATTGACATTTCATCAAACTAAAAAAAAAATGCAACAGTAATAATATATAATAATATATCCTGTGTGATTAAAAAAAAAAAAAAAATGTTATACATCAATGTTATACATTATACAAATCATTATCATATCGTAAAAATTTTTATTTAGTTAGCCAAACTAAATAAAGGCCGAACCAAATGCAAATTTCCTATAGTCCACATAATGTCCATCTCAGACTAGTCTACATCTTTTCTGTCTAAACATACGCCCGGGGAAAAATCGCCCCTTTTTCCTGCTCTATTCTTAGAGCATTTTTCAAGGCTAGTCTACCACTTTTTTTGAATTAAATTAAAAAATAGCCTAATAAACTATAGTTTTAGCTGCGCAATGACATATGTTTATAATCATTCCGTTGCCGAGATAAAATAAAAAATAATAATAATAAGAAGAAAAATTTAAAATACAAAATTAACCCACATTGTTTAATTATATTTAGTGCGGTGCAGTTGCGCTCCAGACAAACTTTACCTACGTTCTCTAAATATAGTTGGCGCGATGCCGTGCGCCAATGATTGCAATTATAATTTTTAAAGTAAAAATAATAATAATAATAATAAGATGATGAACATGAATAACAAAATTTACTCACGTTCTCTAAGTATAGTTGGCGCGGTGCCGTGGGTTAAATTGCAGTTGGCACCCCGCACCACCGATGATTACCGGCGCGTGGCGCTCCCGCGCCACCGACGCTTATTATTATTTTTTAATAAATAAAACTTTGAATTAATTTTGTCATCAGTAATGCAAGAATTAAAAAAAGTACTCTGTTGTTTTTGCCGTTTTCCGCGCGGTTGAAGTAGATGGCGCTGGGAACTGGTGCCGTTTCTGCCACCAATTAAAAGCGGTCTGCTATTTTTGTGCGGTTTTTATGAGGGGATGTTGGTTGCCTGCTCTGTACAATCCTTATTGTTGCCAAAAGGCTGTTATTGTGCGGTTGGGAGTTTTTATTTGTCTATTTTTCAATTTTTTTATTTTGATCAATAAATCAATAACAAGGACCTAAATGAAAAAAGTGCTTCCTAAGAAAGTTGCGTATTTCATTCTTCTTTCTAATGAGCCCATGTTTATTTTTGATCAATCAGTAACGAATGAGGAATATCGTTTTTAAGAATGGAGCGTTGGAATAATAATAATAATAATAATAATAATAAGAAGAAGAAGAAGAAGAAGAAGAAGAAGAAGAAGAAGGTTCTGAATCAGTAACGAATGAGGAATATCGTTTTTAAGAATGGAGCGTTGGAATAATAATAATAATAATAAGAAGAAGAAGAAGAAGAAGAAGAAGAAGAAGAAGAAGAAGAAGAAAAAGAAGAAGGTTCTGAATTTCAAAATTTACCCACGTTCTCTAATTATGGTTGGCGCGGTGCCACGGGGCTAAATCGCCCCGTGGCGCTCCCGCGCCACCCATGATTGGCGCGGTGCTGTGGGGCTAAACCACCGCGTGGCATTTCCGTGCCACCAGTCATTGCAATTATTTGTGTTTTTTTTAAATTAATTTTGTCATCAGTAATGCAAGAATTAAAAAAGCACTTTTTTGTTTTGGACGTTTCCGAGCGGTTGAAGTAGACGGCGCTGGGAACTGGTGCGGTTTCTGCCACCAATTTGAAACTGAGGACAGTCTTCCACTGTTATGGTGAAGTTTCTACGAAGGACTGTGCGTTGTCTGCTCTGTGCAATCTTTATTGTTGCAAACAGGCTGTTATTGTGCGGTTGGGAGTTTTTATTTGTCTATTTTTAAATTTTTTTTATTTTGATCAATAAATTGATAATAAGGACCTAAAAGAAAAAAGTGCTTCATAAGAAAGTTGCGTTTTATTTAATTTATTCTTCTTTCTAATGAGCCCATGTTTATTTTTGATAAATCGGTAATGAAGGAAGAATACAAATTAAGCTTTGGAATAGTAGTAATAATAATAATAATAATAAGAAGAAGAAGAAGAAGAAGAAGAAGGTTCTGAATTTTAAAATTTACCAACGTTCTCTAATAATTGTTGGCGCGGTGCCGCGGAGCTAAAACGCTCCGTAGCGCTCCCGCGCCATCCTTAATAATGAAATAAATAAAAAATAGCACAAACCGAAGCTTTGTTTATCTCCAATTGTTGATATAAATAAGTTGAGCTTGAATAATGCTTTGGAGTTGAATCTGTAAACACAAAGACCAATCCGTATTTTGATGCTTTCTGCAAAGCTCCGTTTATTCCGTCAAGTATGACTTTAGAACAATTTGCCGGTTGGTTCGGTGGCCTAATAGCTTTTACAGCCTGAACAAATTCTGAAGACTTTTGGAACTGACTTGTTGCTATGTCTAGAAATAACACAACAATTAAAAACATGTTTTTTAAAACCAAAAGAATGGAAAACAATAGTTAAAAGGTAACTGCATTTTTTGATATTAAAACGTCTTTGCATACAACTGTAGTTTATTGACATTTAATACGAATATATGCTTAGAGTCTTAATAAAAGTTTTTATCAATAAAAACGCGTTTTGCGAAATTTTAATTGTGGTCTGATAATATTATAATTATACAGGTTGTTTAAAAAATTAAAAAAAGAGTTTCTTTATAATAACTTATCTATAATTTAATTAAAAATTCAAAGTCACATAAAAGCTAAAGAAATCAAAAATAGCCACATGATCTTCCAAACAATTATCAAGTGTAAGAAAACACGTGACGTAAGCTGAAAATGATTGGTTACATTACTAATCAAAACTTGTTTTTTTTTTAAAATTTTTCTTGACTTGCGTGTAATTCATTAGTCCTCCTTGACAAAGTGCTGTTACGCACTTAAATTTAATCTGAAAAACTTTAACTTTAATATTCTTAAAAACTTCTCGGTTTAAACCAATAAAAATTATATTTTAAGCATTTTAAAGCAAAAAATGTTAGCCTTTTTTTTAATAAACTTATCATTTAATTTCTACTCTAAATCAGCGGACCTGCCAAATTGTTTTTTCTCCATAATTTTGACACTTAACAACTCGAATTTTTATTTATTTTTCTTTTTTCACCGACTGAAATATACCAAGAACCACAGATCAAACCGGGCAGTCAAACTCATGGCCCAGAATTGTAAAACCGCAAGATTTGAACCATCCAGCCTGGCTGTGAGAATTTTCATACCGACCCGACTCGCAGTGCGCATTTTGAAGTTATTTTTAGCGTTGATCCAAAAAAGTCGTCACGTCGGTATACATGATTATTAAAAATCTTTGACCTGCCAGTCTGGCCCGCCAAATAAGACTTAAAATCTTGGTCGGCCATGTTAGGGCCACTCTATTCCAGCCTGGCGACAAATTTGAAATGTACAACCGCGGTTCAAATTTAGGTAAATATTTTTTAAAAAATCTTTAGAAAAATTTTAAAACATTGTAAAAAAAAACACGTACTTAAATCGTTAAAAAGAACCAACGTGTAAGATACAATCCACTTAGGATGCTGCTGTCCTATTTGAGTAATTAAAGAATTAATTGAGTTTTGAATTTGTTGAATATCAACTTTCATCGACAAAGTATTTTGAATCACAAGTGCAAGAGACCTCTGGGTTGGTCCATTAACAATTTCTGTATTTTTTGAAGAACACAGACCTAAAGTTGAATATAAATTTGACCTAAATAGTTAATAAAATAATATACTCTATAAACAAAAACTGTAGAATACAAGCATTCGACATCTTGCTACAGCAAAAATAATAATAGTAATGAGTTGCTTGAATATAAGTAATAAGTTATCTGAATAGTAAGGTATGTCTCTTGAATCGTTTGTTTTTATTAAAAAAAGAACTTAAAAAATTTTCGCAAATAGACCATAATTTTATCATAAATTATTTAAATATGAAACAAATAGTTTAACATTGTTTGTATTTGATATTGATTTATAGTGTATGACCTTAAATTATTTTTTTAGGGCAGAGGCTATGAATAGTCCATATGACCGCCTAAAACCCTGTATCAGCACTGTTGCTGGTATCAGATTTAAGGTATAAGATTGCTGGTATAATGGCCTTCATTTTCGTAAAAGTAATTAGCGGTAAAATCATTGGAAAACAACAAATATTATCGTCTATTATCATTTATGTCTATCTAATACCAAGAATGACATTTAAACTTGCTAATCAATATCTTAATTTTTGTTCCATTCTTAGTGAATTAGGCTAAAATGATTAACCTGTATTACAAACCTTGCAACTTTTTTGAAACCTCTTAAATTTCTATAACAAAATTTTATTTTTTTAAATTTTCAAACTATTTTAAACTATTACCTAGGGCTGGGGAATTTATTTTTTACTTGTTTTCAAAGAAATTTAAAAAAAATTAAGAAACATTTTAAAAAAAAAACTAGACCCGACAAAACGTTGAGCCCAAAACAAGAAACTTGAAACCGGTAAAAAGAAACTTCGAAACGAAAGTTTTAAATTAGTAATATCTATATCTAAGACTAAACCTAACGCTAAACCTAAACCTAAGCCTAAACTGACAAATTTCTGAGTTAATAAACCAGACTTTTACTCAAAGCCGAGACTAAAGAATATTTTAATTTTATATTCATTGTAGGATACAACAACTTAAGTGATTTCAAAGTGTCAAAAAATTTATATACAGCATCTTATACTAGTTTATGACGAATGTGTATGTGTGTATACAATCATTCTAAATACTCAGCATATATTGCTGAGTATTGCTGATAAATATCAGCAATTCTGATAATATTTGTAGAAAATACAAAATCCTCACTGTAGGAACAATGTGGACCACTAAATGCCGGAGGACAAGAGCAGTAAGTTCCTTGACTGGTTCCTCCATTGTTACACACAACATACTGGCATGCAGCCCCATGCCAACCTGGAGGACACACGCACGAGCCCACGCTTCTTAGCCATACTCCACCGTTCTGACATATCTGGCCTATAACGAAAATTCAAACTTTTAAGTGTTTTGTGTCTTAAATTTGAAATTTGGTTTAATTTCTACAGTATCAAATGAAAAAAAACCTTGTTTTAAAATCGACTACGATATAGGTTGGTATTTGGTTATGTGTGAATTTTTTATTCCACCTCTCATTGTTTCTCCCGTCCGGCATTGAAGTGACTTACTAAAGTTTGTTTATGAGTTATAAGGAAAACTAAATAGTTTATTTATTTAATCGGTTTTATTCTATAATATTGGTTTATGGTTTGAAATTAACTTTAACAGTAAATAAGAAAAACACACACACTGTAATCAAGTTTTTTTTTCTTTCAGTGATTACTGGTCTTTTGACTGGAACAAAATTTAAAACTTAAGTTTTCGGTTACCTAAGTTTTTTTGCAACGTTTTGTCAAGATTTGTTCATTATTTGGTTTTGTTTTATTTAGAAACTTATCCTTTTAAGCCAAAAATAATTAATGTGTTTTGGAAACTGTTGCAGGTTTCACTGGTTTCTTTTTTAGTGCAGATTTCTCTTGATTAAAAATGTTATTTCAATCATTTAAAGTAATTTTGTTTTGCTTTTTTTGTTTTTTTGAAAGTGGGACACACAAATTAACAAAATAAGTTTATTCAAACAAAATAAATAAAATTAACAACATATAACACTTACCATCGTATTTGTGAAATTAGTTTAGTTTAGTTTTGTCCTATTGGTTTTATTACAAATTTTCTGATTAACAAAAAATGATGAAAATTTAGTTCTAAAATATATACTTGGAGGCAGACAGGAAGCAACTCGAATGCGACTGAATGGATATCCTTGTTCATCTAATCCAGTTCCCTAAAATTGTAAAATAAAAGGTTGTTTGTATTCATTTAGTTTTTCATTTTTTAGTGAAAATTTTTGTTATTCTAATTCATTTAAATATTTAAGAACCTTTTATATACTAAAAAAATTATATTGATATATAAACTATACAACGATTTAAATTTTCTTTTTCATTTATTAAAAATCGACAAAGATTTAAAAGTTAAAATTCATGAAATTAAACAAAAAATCAGAAATAAAAAGCAGATTCTGCGAAATATTAGTCGATATAGATCTCAATATGTGTAATTATGCCCCTATTTATATAAGATGTGTGCAAATTTTCAAAAAAACTTTTTATACGTGTGTAAATATTTTTAAAATATACATATGTATGCTTTTAATTTTGTGCAAATTTTACTAATATGCAATAGTCTGCCTGTTTTAAAAAATACATATCAGACGGTTATTATGTTTTTTTTTAAATTTATGTATAAATATTTAATTTTTTAACAATTTGCTTAAAGGTTATACGCAAAAATATGCTTATTTAAAATTATGTATTTATCTATGCATATCTTAAAATATATGGATCAAATCATATGTTACAAACTATATTTCATTTAATGCAATTTTTTTTAATTATATGTACATACGGATCTACTACACGACAGTCCCGAGTAAATAATGCGTTTACTACAACTTGAAACAGCGTTAAGTTTTCAATAAGAAAATGCGCGTTTTTCTACCTGCTATTGCCATCAAGTTTTAATGTAGAGCTTTTAAGTTTTGTTTTAAAAACAAACATGTTATATAAATATATTTTTTAACAACGCCTGTAGGCTGGTTCATACTTATGTAAAAACGTCCTTTGTCCAAAGGACGTTTCTACATAAGTATGAACCAGCTTTATTTGGCAATAAAACATTACATTCTGCACAATAATTTCGGAAAAAATATCATCGGAAACGTTTTTAAATTTATAACAATCAAAAATTTTGTTTTTTTTAAGCCTAAACGAAACCTTTAAACCAAGCTAAAAAAAACATAAAAACAACCTTTATAAAAACCTTGAAAAAATTTTAAAATGCCGAATAATGGTATTAATTTTCAGTGAACGATTGGTTAACCGCAAATAAAATTATTTTACAAAATATAAGTAAATTCATAGCATTTACGACATATAACTTATTCTGTTAAATGTTATCAGTCTTGTATTACATTAACACATAATTAAAGTGGGTTACTTGTTAAATGTAACAAGTTTTAGCTTGTTTAAAAAGGATAAATCGAATTTCAAAATTTCTAATCCAAACAAAAATTCAATTTTAAAGAAATACAAAAGAATAAACAAAAATCTATTTGAAATTATCTTTAAAATTTTTAAAATCATTCGTCTACTATATTTGGTCTAATTTATTTGGTTTGCACGCTTTTTAATGCTGTAAAAATGTTGTTTTCTCAACGTTGCAACAGTAGCATTGCAAACGCATCTTTCGAGTTCGTCGTCTCGTCCCCTCACACATTCCTGGTACCTTCGTGTCGTACCTTTCGCCTGCCGGGACCCCCGTGTCGCGCTCCCATACATACGTTTGAAGATTGTCAAAAAATTACATGCATATTATGACAAGCGTTTACATACAATTTTAAAATATGCATATTATTTAAAATTATTGCATACATATTCGTTTATGTAAATAAAATCTAGCTGCCGTCGATAATTGCAGTATTGAATCAACCATTTAACAAAAAAAAACAATTTTTAACAAAAGCAGTTTAATAATAAAGCTCAAAGGGTAGCGGGACTTTAGAGCCGGAGCAAGGGGACTTTAGAGCCGAGGGTCTTTAGAGCCGCAGTGTGGGACTTTAGAGCCGTATTGGAGGGACTTTGGAGCCGTAACGTAACTTTTGTATTCAGAAAATTCATAAAAAATTAAGAGAAATTAGCCAAATTTTAAGTTGTAAAAGTTTTTAAAGCTTTCTACAATACTTTTAAAACCTTGAAAGAATATTTTCGGCATAATATCTTCCGAAATAATTTTTTTTTATTTAAGCAGTAAACTAAAGGAATTTTAATAGTTTTAAACTTTTTTTAGATTTTTATCTTGATTTGTTGGTTTCTCTTAGGCTTAGGAAAAATAATGTTTTTTTTTGTCTTAAATTTTTATTGCAACATTTTCTAAAATAAAACATCTTTGATATTTATCATAACAAATGTTTCAATTTAAAAACCAAAAACCGTGAATCTTAACCCTTAACCATGCCCTATATTCACATGAAAAATCTTTTATCAAACAAATCAAAGCACGAATCTAAACCATGTTTTTGCTCAAAATTAGAAGTTTATCAATAATTGGAAGTTAATAAGTTTCTTCCCCCGTCAAATCCTTATTCTTGTCATCTTCTGTATATACAATAGAAAACCCAAAGCATATTTATCCCGCATAATGATTACCGCATTGCATAATTATCTCCATTTGTTTATGTAAATGTTTTAATATTACTTGTATATTATTTTACTATTGTTTTCAAACGCATTTTTCGTTTTGGCTCTAAACCGCTCAAACCGCTCAAAGCACGATTTGATAATAATAAAGATCAATAATAAAGATCAATATTTTAATAATTATTCATCAAATTACTCAATTTGAAACCCAAATCCAAATTTTTAAAGGGCTAAAATTGGTTAATTTTCGTATATATTATAAAAAGGTGGATTAAAAAAAATCTGAGTTCTTATTTATTTAAGTTCTTATTTACACGTCATAAATGCACAATTTTAATTGGTCTGCTCATGTCTGCACACTGATTTTGGACGTCAGCCAGATTTAATTTAACCATAATTTCATAAATACATACATATGTTTATTTTCAATATAAATGTGCTAGTAATGATTTTCCATATCCCTTAACTCCGCAGCCTGCCTTGCTTTTTAAAGCAAGATCTGGAAGAAGCTCCGGTGTTTAACACTTAACGACAGAGCTACAGAGATTTACAATATTATTACTCTTCGCTAATTCGCTAGTTTTCTATTCAAGGAAAAAAAGTAATGCCATATATTAACCCCTACTCTAAAAGGCCCTGTTCTATTTGTTCTCGAACTTTCCCAAGACAGTTATAGGACGGTCCTAGGACAGTCAGCGTGCGAAGCAGAGTCCGGCAGGTGAATCCTCGAACAGTTATGGCTGACCGGCCATTTTTAAAGGGAAAAGAACAGCAAGGACTGTTCAAGCACTGTTTTGGAACTGTCGAAGGACATTTCCAGGATAAATAAGTTAATAAATGAGTAAGTGTAAAATTATATACTTCGTTGAAAACTATGTTTTTTTAAATTTATTTAAACCGTTAAAAAAAGTATGAATTATTTCAGGGTTAAATAAACTTTTATAACTTTACTTAATGAAAAAGCGGTGCCCCGGAACTTCCTCTGCTATAAATTGTCGAAGTTGCGAAGAATATGTAGGGACATCTTCAATACGACCCACAGGTATATTTTTAAATGTACAAACATTTATTTTGATGTACGCATATTATTTTGACTTTATTTTGCTAATTTTTCATTCTTCTTTGTATTAATTAATTTCTAATATTTAAAAATACAATACATTTGAAACGATTTTTTTATTTTTTATTTATTTTTTAAATATATTTTTTATAACTCCACGAAGTGAAGTAGTCGCGACGCAGCTACCTCGTTTGGTTAATATAAGTGGTGAATGAACTATTTTTTGGTTTGCTAACAAATATAGTGTTTTTGGAAACTTTTTTTAAAGCAACAAGTAACCCTACTCACCACAATACCAAATGCTAAAGTGGGGCAGGTAAATGACTGGGAAATATATTCATAGCCACAGTTTTGTCTTTGTGAAAAAATTGCAGCTCCAACTTGACTTCCATTTCCATAGTACAGTTGTGCATATTCCAAGTTTCCACCATTATTTAGTCCAGTGACGTGGAACAGCATGCGATTGTTCACTGCTGACAAATTAAGAAAAAATTTTTTATGGTATACCTTTTATTAATCAAGTATGATGCATTCAGCCTACTTTTATCAAAAATATAATTTGTTAGGGGTAACCTACCTGGGTCGGGTACCCCGAGAGGTTAAAGGGGGTCAATTTCACGATTTTTGCTAAAAATCTTTGTATGGGGGACACCAAATGCATATTTTGGCATCATGCTCAAAAACTGTTAGAGCCACAGGCCTGAGACCGGGGGGATTTATGCGAAAATTTAAGTCCGACATTTTGATGATAGTCTCAAAAAAATCTTGATGCCCTAAGGCACTGCAATGGCTGACCCCTAAAAAACTTTTGACACAGCCCCTCTACAAAAATTTGCTCTAAATAGTCGGGTAACCAAAATACAGACTCCTTTGTACCCCAAAATTAGTAAGGAGTGATTTTTTTGTTTTTATTATTTATAAGCCGTGTTTATACTCATATGAAAGCTCTCAACGCACTGATTTCAAAAATATATGGTTTTTTTTTAATTTTCTTCAGTGGTTACCCATTTTTGCACCCATCAATGTACCCCCTAAAATTCTTAAGAGGTGATTAAATTCTTATAATACCCTCATGTTTATACTCATATCAAAGCTTTAGACACTCTGGTGTCAAAAAAATTATTTTCAACTCAATTTGCCCAATGGTTACCATTTTTACAACCCATAATGTACCCCAAAAATTTTATTTTAGGGGGTACATTATGGGTTGTAAAAATGGTAACCATTGGGTGAATCGAGTTGAAATTTATATTTTTGGGATAAACGTGTCTAAAGCTTTGATATGAGTATAAACATGAGGGTATTATAATAAACTTCTAAAAAAGACCCCCTAAAAATTTTTGGGGGTACATTATGGGTTGTAAAAATGGTAACCATTGGGTGAATCGAGTTGAAATTTATATTTTTGGGATAAGCGTGTCTAAAACTTTGATACGAGTATAAACATGAGTGTATTATAATAAATATATAAAAAAGACTCCCTAAAATTTTTAGGGATAAATTATGGGTTGTAAAAATGGTAACCATTGGGTGAATCGAGTTGAAATTTATATTTTTGGAATAAGCGTGTCTAAAGCTTTGATACGAGTATAAACATGAGTGTATTATAATAAATATATAAAAAAGACCCCCTAAAAATTTTTGGAGGTACATTATGGGTTGTAAAAATGGTAACCATTAGATGAATCGAGTTGAAATTTATATTTTTGGGATAAGCGTGTCTAAAACTTTAATATTAGTATAAACATGAGGGTATTATAAATAATATATAAAAAAGACCCTCTAAAATTTTTGGGGGTACATTATGGGTTGTAAAAATGGTAACCATTAGATGAATCGCGTTGAAATTTATATTTTTGGGATAAGCGTGCCTAAAGCTTTGATATGAGTATAAACATGAGGGTATTATAATAAATATATAAAAAAGACCCCCTAAAAATTTTTGGGGATACATTATGGGTTGTAAAAATGATAAACATTGGGTAAATCGAGTTGAAATTTATATTTTTGGGATAAGCCTGTCTAAAGCTTTGATATGAGTATAAACATGAGGGTATTATAATAAATATATAAAAAAGCCCCCTAAAAATTTTTGGGGGTACATTATGGGTTGTAAAAATGTTAACCATTGGGTGAATCGAGTTAAAATTTATATTTTTGGGATAAGCCTGTCTAAGGCTTTGATACGAGTATAAACATGAGGGTATTATAATAAATATATAAAAAAGACCCCCTAAAAATTTTTGGGGGTACATTATGGGTTGTAAAAATGGTAACCATTAGATGAATCGAGTTGAAATTTATATTTTTGGGATAAGCGTGTCTAAAGCTTTGATATGAGTATAAAGATGAGGGTATTATAATAAATATATAAAAAAGACCCCCTAAAATTTTTGGGGGTACATTATGGGTTGTAAAATGGTAACCATTAGATGAATCGAGTTGAAATTTATATTTTTGGGATAAACGTGTCTAAAGCTTTGATATGAGTATAAACATGAGGGTATTATAATAAAATCACCTCCTAAGAATTTTACGGGGTACATTGATGGGTGCAAAAATGGGTAACCACTGAAGAAAATAAAAAAAACCATATATTTCTAAAATCAGTGCGTCGAGAGCTTTCATATGAGTATAAACATGTCACTTAAAATAAAAAAATGACCAAATTACCATTTTTCAAAATTGGGGGTATTTGGGGGTATGTAACCGGGTAACCATAAAAAATTTGAGTCTAAAATTAATATTTTTGAAATCAGCACGCATAGAGCTTCAAACGAATATAAACACGGCTTATAAAAAATAAAAACAAAAAAATCACCCCTTACTAATTTTAGGGGTACAAAGGGGTCTGTATTTTGGTTACCCGACCATGTAGAGCAAATTTTTTTATATTTTTAAAATTTGCACGCCGAGAGCTTTAAAATGATATATTACTCGCCTATGTAGAGGGGCTGTGCCAAAAGTTTTTTTAGGGGTCAGCCATTGCAGTGCCTTAGGGCATCAAGATTTTTTTGAGACTATCGCCGAAATGTCGGACTCCAATTTCCGCATAAATTCCCCCGGTCTCAGGCCTGTGGCTCTAACAGTTTTTGAGTATGATGCCAAAATATGCATTTGGTGTCCCCCACACAAAGATTTTTAGTAAAAATCGTGAAATTGACCCCCTTTAACCTCTCGTGGTATTTTTATCCTTACAATTATTTCTGACATATCTGAATTATTAAAAAGAGAGGATATTCCTATTAAAATAAACAATTTATTCATAGACTACAGACATACACAGCTATTTTTTTGTTTTTAACAATTTCTGAAAATATTTTTAAGGTATTTAATTTTCATGATTACGTCAAAATGTTAACTAATTATGCTATAATTGTATAATTGCAAATTCCCACTTTTTAATGACTATTTGTGTGATAAAAAAAAGTTTTTTTAATAATAGATTGAAAACTGGTTATTTTAATGTGGACTCTAAAATTAATCTTGAATTTTAAGCTAAAAAAGTTAATATCAAATACAACAGTTTGCCAAACTAACATATAGAAATTGGAAAAATATAAATATTGGAAAAATTGTATGACAGACATAATTATATATACATAAATCATAGATTTCTTTAACCGTAATTTAACAAACGATTATTATAATGTTTTTAAAAATTTATTCCACCTGCAGATTTAATCGGTTCAAAAAATGGGAAGTCCGCATTCATCCTGTTAGTGAAACCATAGAAGAGCTGTATATCACTTTGGACACGAGTTTGAAGAGTGCAACCACCATTGTCAGTTTTGATTGAGGCTGACCACGCACCAGGTATAAGCTTATGAAGAATGGTACCTATAGTAAATAATTCTTTTTTTATAAATAATTGAAAAGCTGTTGTAACAATTAGAACTGATCTCAAACAACAAAATCAAAAAACTCAAATATCATGAGGAATGACAAAATCAAAAAAGAGATGGTTTTTTTGTTAATACCTAATATAAGGCGACTTTGACATGAAAAACTTTTCCAGCTAATTTGTTTCATGTAATAAATAGAAACATTAAAACAAAATTTTTTATTGTTAAATATAAAAAAACAACAAAATTGTTCTATATAAAACTAAATATAATTTTTACGTCTGGCTGATCTCATAAAAATGTATGAAGAGATAAAAACAGATTCTACGATTGGATGCTCTCAAGTCCTACCAATTATATTTACATTCGCAATTAATTATAACAGATGTTATATAGGTATATTCAGTAATTAACGTAAACAGTATAATTAATCCCTATTTCCCTCTTTTATTAGCTAAGATTTTCATTAATACACTAATATACATTTATAAAAAAAATTTTGTAATCGCACAAAATTTTTTTCATGAATTTCACACTTACTTGAAAAATTAAAAATCAAAAACTAATAATACAATTTATTAAAACTGTTTATTTTATATTCATTTTACTAACAAAAACAATTTATGGAAATATTTTTGTATTTATGGTTTAATATACAATTTTCCTTAAAAATTGGGGTTATTTTTTTAAAATTGCGGTGAGACTTCGATTTATTTTAATTTGGTAAAATTAAAAGCTCCAGATAGTATATTTCTATTGAAATTTATAATTTTTTGAAGGCCATAATATTTTTTGTATTTTTTAACGCATAAATAGTTCTGTCGTGCGGTTTATCGATTTATTTTAGGTTTGTTTATAAATCGCTTTTAGAGCTCAACAACTCATGGTTGCAGTGACATAGTCGGTTAGCGCGTCGTCAAATGTTTGAAAGGTCCCGAGATCGATTCCCACATAAAACATATTTAGCTATAATTTTTGTTTGATTTTAATAATGTTTTTTTTATTTTTTTTTGTAATTTTTAAATTTATTTCAGATAAATTCAACAAATATCATTATTGTAAACAGAACTTGTTGCCTGCTTTTCGCCAATTAGTCAAATTTTCATCAATTAAATATCTTAAAACATTATAATATTCTATAAGTTTAATAATTACAAAATATATTGTGTGTAAATAAAAATGAGTAATTTTTGCTCTTTATTGCAATTGGTTTAATACTGAATGCTCTGCAATAAAAACTGATCGGAGAGACCTTATTATCAAAAAATTCTAAAAATAAAGTCTAGTTTAATAAAACGTAAAATTTTACTACTTTTTTAAATAAATTAATATTTTAAAAAAACATTTTGATAATATAATTACAAAATGCTAAAAATAAAGTCTAGTTTAATAAAACGTAGAATTTTATTACTTTTATAAATTGATTTAAAAAAACTTTTAATAATATAGATTAGTTTTTCTTAAACTAAAACATAAAATTCACCCTGGCATTTTAAGAGCTCTAAAATGTCATATGGTTTTTGTTATCACGTAATTACATTTTGCTCCGTGGGAGAGGTTGTCGGAGGAGCTAAATATTTCCGCTGTTTAGACGTCCCGGCCTAACAAACTCATGGAACACTTTTAGCATGGGCAATTTTTTTCAGAACCAGTTGACTTTTTTCAAAAAAAAGAAGTTTTGTTAGTTTTGTCGTCAAGTTCAGAAAAAATGCATGAAGAGACGAGAAATTAAAAGGTAACAAAATTTAAATTAAATATTATAAATTGCTTAACTAATTGTGTTAGAATTTTAGTTTTTTTGAAAACAGCAATGTTTTATTTCATTATTCGTTTAGCTTAGGTAAGAAAAAAAAAACAGAACTTAAAACATTTAAATTAATATTTAAAACTTTTTTAAGCTTTATTTATCTTTTTTTATTCATAACTTTTGAAAGTTTAAATAAAATTTAAACCTCAAAATCGTAATTTTATATTGTTTTATGGCCAGGAAAAATTAAAAATAAATTTTCTTCTGAGGACAATGTTTGGTTTTAAGCAAGTAAGTAAAGTTAAACATTTGCCATTAATTTTTATATTTTTTAAACATCAACACTTTTAAATTAATAAAAAAAAATTTCAATCAAACATTGATTAAAAAAAATTTATTTCAATTTTTTTTTTGTTTTTTTTTACGCAATGTCAGCATTTGATAAAATGAACATTTGCAAACATGTTTATGAAATAGGCCCCTGGTGTCGGTACCGAGCTCGAATTTTTAAAAATCTTGCCCCTATTGTTGTGCCAGCGATTTTAGGAAATTTGAACGCCAGCACTTAATCGCCGAGCGTTTGACCGCCGAGCATTAGGTCGCCCCAGTATGCGTTGTTTTAAAAAAGACGTTAAAACTCCCCACCAAAGTAGTGGTATAAACTCTTCCGAAAATAAAAAAACTCAAAAAAATATAAAAAAATGTTTTCAATAAAACATTTAAACAAAGCCATATTGTTTTAGCAATAAACGATAAGTCAAAAATCTAAATTTTTCCTAAGCCTAAGCAAGCAAAACCTAACATCAAAGAAAAAATTTAGAAATCTAGAGGAGGTCAGGTGGGGTCCAGTGTCCAAAGCAAAACAGTTTTAAACCATAATAACTTTAATAATTGTTATTTTATAGAATAATACTACATTTTGTTGAATAAAAAGCGATATTTTGGTATAAAAAGGGTGTAAAAAATGAATGTGTGTTAAAAATTCACGTTTTTAGAAGAAAATTTAGTATAAAAAAGTATCTAAATTTTTCTCGAGGGGGTAGGAGGGGGGAAGTCAGATTTCGAATTCTAAGAGAGTTGTCAGGGGTAAAATAAGAAGAACTGATCACTCTTCTTTTTTTTGTAGACATGCATGTCCACAACTCACTTGATACAAAAATGACTACATTTTGTTTTTTAAACTGCGAATAAGTTTTATTTTTAAATGTTTATGCCTAAAATTGGTTAAAAATTTAAATTTAAAAAATATTTTTATAAGTAAAATTTTATTCAAGTGGGTATGGTGCTGACGACGCGGTTTCAGAAAATGCTTTTTCCAAGATGCGCAGAAACATGCACTTTAGTGAAGTACCTTTTTCTGTACAAAGTATTTAAAATTTTTTTTTTTTATTTTTTGAATAATCACTGAAAGTGCTGCACTGGATGCATTGCATATACCTTATGTTGCCGGTGGGGAAGAGAGGGGTCGATTTAGAATTCCAGAGGACGGTAGGGTGTCAAAACATTTTGGAAAGGAATAGCTAAATTTTTATTCTAGGGTGAGTGAAAGGTCCGAAATTTTGATGGTAGGGGGGTGTACCTCCGCCGTACCCCCAATGCTAACCAAGAGTTGTCTGCAGTTTTAGGTATTTTTTGTATTTTTTAGTATTTTTTGTGGTATTACTCTTCAACCCCTCTGTTTTAGGTCAAACCTTTCCACATAAAAATAAAAGCTGGCATTCACTCAATTTAGGGGCAGAGCTTCAAAGATCCATCGGAATTATTTATAAAATAAATAATACAAATATTAAAATATTTTTATATATTTAGTGAAATGAAGAAAATAATACGACCTACCGAGGTGGGAGCAAGGAGGCTTTAGTCGACCCACCCGGTAGATGCAACAAACCAATTTAAAATGGATTATTATTTTATTTATTGGTGGTACTAATAAGTAAAGCTTATAATTTTTTTAAAAGTTTTTTAAGTAATTTTACAATTATAATTCTTTTAAAAAAATTAAGAAAATTTAAACCATCATATTTTGTATTTTTTAACGACCAAATTTTTTTAAAAATTTAACAGTTAATTTTAAAAAAATTAGAATCCATCGTGCTATGTTTTTTAACAAATTTAATAATTTTAATCTTTTTGAAAAATTTAAATTGCTTTTTAAAACTTAATATTTGTTTATTTATTTAAGTTTTTAAGCACTAATATAGAATTTTATATACTAAAATAGGCTAAATTATGTATAAAAAGTGTATAAAAGTCATGTTTTTACTACAAAACCGTGTTTGTGATAGCAGTGGCGTGTTCAGAGGGGGCTATGCTCGCCCCCCTCAAAATTCGACAAAACTGGATTTTTTTGTAAGCCCTTACGTTTTTTGAATTTTGGGAGAGAAAAATTTTTTTCTTTAATATTAATACAGAAACTTTCCTAACGCCTTCCAGAAGCATATTAATAGTAAAAAAAATTTCCCCTGCTTTGCGGGTAGTTTAAATTGACAATTTATGTTAGTTTTTCAATTTCAAATCGATTATGCTGTTCAATAGTTGCGGGTAGTTTAAATTGACAATTTATGTTAGTTTTTTAATTTCAAACCGATTATGCCGTTCAATAGTTAAGGCATACATGTTAAACAAAACTACTTTGAACACTATTAACCTTTGTATTAATCATAGGTGTTTTTGGTCAGGTCCGCTGAAGGGATATCCACCCCCGGGTGGAAGGCCAACATTTTTTAGGGGGGGGGGGTCCAGGGAGGTCCGGACCCCCCTGGCTTTTTAGGGAGGGATGACCCCAGGTGCGAGATTTCAAATTTAGGGAGGTCAGAGGGGTCAAGTTTTTTTAAATCAATAATTTAAGTGTTTTTAGTTCTATTATTGAAATTTATATACTAAAACAGCATATTTAGGCCTAAAAAGTGTATTCAAACACTGTTTTTACTAAAAACCGTGTTTTTGACAGTAAATAAAAAATTATACTTCCAAATTGGTTGAGGAGGGGAGGGGGTCAGCCTCTCCAGGGGGCGGGGTCAGGCTGGACCGCTCTCATGCTTTGGTGGGAGCAGGGCCCCTGAATTTTTTCTAGGGGGTTCTGAAATTTTGGCTCTAGGGGGGTGAACCTTTCTGTCCCCCCCAAAAAACACCTATGATATTAACGTTTTAAACACATGTTTTAAAGATAAAAGGATAAAAAAAACCTTAAAATTTGTAATAAGTATCATCTGAAATTAAAATTTCAAGTGTATTTTAGCGCCTTAGATTAAAAATTTTCTCACCCCTAAAAAGGGGCCCTGCCTAAAAAGAGGCCCTGCCCCTTAACCCTGCTGGGGAGTACTCACCCCCCAGACACCCCATTTCTGGGCTGCCGCCCCTGAGACCCCCTTCAGGGTTAGTATTTATCCCCCTGACCGCCCCCCAAATGAAATCCTGGGCACGCCACTGTGTGACAGTAAATTTTGACCTAAATTCATGGCCGAAATTTGCAGAGCTTTTTTCATTTTAAATGGTCGGAGCTCTGGAGCATGTTTGGAAGTAGAAACATCACTACTGTTACTGTATATAATTACGATAGAATTGGCTTGAATAGTGGAGCATTATTTGCTGGATTCCCAAGCACATGTGAAGTAAATAATTGCATAAATTACAAAAATTTTGTGCGCACTTTGTTTTCGTAAGCATTCTTCCCCCAAAATGATGTTATTAGTCATCTTATTTTTTTATAATAAAATAAAATTAATTATACAATTAATTAATAATAATTATTATTCTATAATTAAGATCACGTTTGTGCCTAACAGGCAAAAGGTGTGTGTTCTTCCACAAGCGCTCTCCCTTTCTTTCGCGGGAAGAAAGGGTGAGGATTAGGATTGCGCGAAGTGACAATTGCTCACGTCACTTTCACGGAACGAGGATTACGAGCGCAAAGAATGGGCGTCCATGAAAAATATGTCTTTGGCTTTTATGAATTCAAATTCTGAATCCTTATTGGCTGACTTTTTGAGACCTTCTAACACGAAACAATTCCCAATTAAAACGCCAGTTTGGACTACCGTGTTTGTTTAAAAATATTATATTAGCAAGAATACATGAAAATTAATTAATAGAAAAGAGGAATGAGAAATGAAGAACAAATTATATGGGCTATGTGTGGATCCAACAATCTAAATGCATACATATCATATGTTTATATGAATACGTTATGCTTATGCATACATATGCATAAATTCATATGCATACCTATGCATATTTTTTTTTAAAGTTATATGCATACGTATGCATTTTTCCGCAAAGTATATGCATACTTATGCATTTTTTGAAACTTTTATGCATATGTATGCATTTTTTTCTAACTTTTATGCATACGTATGCATAAAAATTGCAAAAAAATGCATACGTGTGCATATACTTTCTGGAAAAATGCATACATATGGATATAAGTTGCAATATTTTGGAAATTAAAAAAAAAATTTTTGTTTTTTAAGAAAATATGCATACGTATGCATATTTTGCAACTTATATGCATACATATGCCTTTTTCCAGAAAGTATATGCATACGTATGCATTTTATTGCAACTTTTGTGGATATGTATTCATAAAAGTTAGAAAAAAATGCATATGTATGCATAAAAGTTTAAAAAATGCACACGTATGCATATACTTTGCGGAAAAATGCATATGTATGCATATAACTAAAAAAATATGCATACATATGCATATGAATTTATGCATACATATGCATAACATATGCATACGTATGCATATAAACATATGCATACATATGCATTTAGGTTGGATCCACAATTTGTAAAAAAACCGATAATTTGTTCTTCATTTCTCATTCTTCTTTTCTTTATTAATTAAATTTCATGTATTTTTGATGCATTAGCATTGTTTTGATTGAAAAACAACAATTTTTGTTCCATATTTGTACACCCGCCTGAAGAAACAGAACAAAAAAAGAAGCGGAGCGTTGTAATAATTGCACACAAAAATTTCAAAAAACCAATATAGTGCAGCTGGTGTGTGTCCTTATTTAACATAATTACCAACATTATTACGTTAAAAATTTGTATGTGTGAACTGAGCGTGTGTAATATATGCGCGAAGACTCCTCTCCGCTAGCCTTCCCTTAATTTTTTCCCAGAAATGGGAGCGCCGCTCAAAGTCTTTCTGGGAACTGGGATCTGGGAAAAAAGTTTGTTTGTTTCTGCTGTTTCTGGGATCTAGCAACTGGAAACGAGTGTGAACGGGCCATAACACTTAAATAATTAAACCGCCTTCTAAATAATATTATAAGAAAAAGACAATATAAAATTATAAATAAATCTAAACAATATAATAATGATATAAATAAATGTAAATAGTATAATAATATAAATATTGCAAAATATTTAATATTAAAAAATACCAGTGGCTTTCCACGCATGAATAATTCTTAAATAAGTAGAATTAGTTACCATTGGTGCTGCATTATAGATATTTCCTAAAATATTTTTTCTTTAAAACGCTCATTTTTCATTATTATAGCAATTTTTACAAACTATAGCAATATTAGCAATTCTTAACTATATGACAAACCATTCGTAAAGTACCCTGACTTTTAACTATACAAATATTGGTAAAAATTATGTGGGTTGAAAGCAGTATCAAAAAAACTCTATAAAAAACCTATTTTTGTAAGAGAGGGGGGGGGTTGAAAAAAACATATTAAAACTAAAACAAAAAAAATAATAAAAAACTGGAATGTAGCTTATAAGAATCTGTATAACAAAACAATAACCTGTATGTTTCGCCCATTAAACTCCTGAATTTTGACTTAAAAAAACTGATACAGTTTCTTTCTATAAATTCTGATTACACTAACGTTTTCCCGACTGTAGCACAAAAAAACAAATAAACAACAATCATGCAACTGATATAATCTGCTTATATTAATGTCTGTGAAATGCTTTATCATCTAAAATTACCACTAAAACGTTAGACTAAAATATATATATATATATGCCATCACAGTGATTGTATATATATATATATATATACAATCACTGTGATGGCAAAAAAATAAAAATGATATTAAAAGCTTTCCCATTTCTGTTTTACATTTCCTAATGGTCCTAATGTTTTACATTTTCCTAATACACTAATTATGGTAGGAATTGTGGACATAATTTTATAAACAATCATGACGATTAATTCAATGTACACAAAGGTCCCGGAAAAAAACGGAAAAAATTTGTATATAACGGTGGTTAACTAAAAAAAACATGACTAAAACAATAGACAACCGCTTGTTTTAGAAAAATGTTGAAAAAAGAGCAAAATAACATCTCAGAATTTTTTTAGCTTTAAAATGTCATATAGAAATCGTGATCACGTCATGTATGTTTTGCTCCCTGGGATAGGTTGTCGGAGGAGCAGCGCCAAAACAGGGCTTCAAAATGAAGGTGCAAATATGGCTAAAAGAATGCCGCGCAGGCGGGTTATTAGAAAGGCACGGGCGCGTTATTAGACATAAATGCAGGCGTCCCTTTATGCGCGCCTTGTCCTTTGATGCGCAAGGGATTCCTTCCTTTTAGAACAATGGATTTTGACCAGGGTGAATTGGTTTTCTAAACTTTTATACTCATTTTTTTAGTTCACCAACGTCATACACCAATTACATTTAATTCTTCTCGAGACCTTTGTGTACATGAATTAACCGTCGTGATTGTTCATTTCATAGTTAAAAGTGCGGTATACTAAATCATGGTGTATTTTGTTTCGCTTGGTTTTTTTATTAATCGATGCGTCAGGTTTTACTGGGTAAAAATTGTATTACAAAAAAGTAATTTTCTGCGGATATCGAGATATTAGCAAGAGTATTGCTTGGCTATTCCATCAATTTTTTTTCCGCCCAACAAGAGTAATTATGTATGCCCAATGAGCAATTAAAAAACAAACGACAGGCACCCGTTCCAAGATTAAACTGAATTCAAAATACATAAAATCGTTTATTTTTAATAAACTATTACAAATACAATATAATAATAATTAAAAAAACACTGAAATTAGTATAATTAAAATTTTTGCATATTTTCATAGCAAAATTTGCATATAAATTATCTTGAATACATCTAATTTAAAAAAAAAGCGTTTGCAGAGTCCAACGTAAGCAAAACAAAACACACCGGCCAAATCACCAGGCTGGTGTTTCGTAAAAAAACAAAAAAATTATCTGGAATAACCAAGCGATATTCTTGCTAATATCTTAACAACCGCTGATAATTATTTTATCATACAATTTTTTACCTGACACATCGATTGATACCAAAAACCAAGCGAAACAAAATACATCTGATTATACCGGACCTTTAAAACAAAAAAAAATGTTTTTTGCCTTTTCTGGTTTTCAAGCTTACCAATGATCACATTTTCCTTTTAACGCACTAAATAAAAAGAAGTTTTTATTGTAAATAATTAATGTTTTTGCTAGTCGTGGAAAATGCGCTTTGGATTAAGTAAACTGTTTTTTGTTGCGCAGCCCTATATTGGCAATGTTTTATATAGGTACTGAAATTCTACTCTTGATTATTGACAAGGTGTAGGTCTACTCTTACTGTTAAAAATATCATAGTTTTATGTAGGGTTAATTAAAAAAGAATTATTAAATTCCAATCTAGATTATAAATAAATACCGTTTGGATCATATAATGTCACTTTAGAATTGGATCCAATGACACTTAAAGTAAATGAATATGTATGGCTATCAATAACAAAATACATTGTCTGTGTTGTTGTGCAGTCGACTTTGATTGCAGAAAATGCCAATCCAGATTGATATAAAGTAGAAATGTAACGGAGTATCTAAAGTATAAATAGTATCAGTATTATAACTACATCAACTAAATCAAATCTAATGATTTGCAACATGTTTTTTTACATAATAATAAACAAATAAAAAATTCAACTAAAGGTAAAATTTTTCAGGTTAAAATTCAGGGCGTAAACGCTTTCTATCAAGAAGAAATAAACAATATACATGCCAAGAAAATAAAAACTATGTCGTCAATGATAATAACCAAATAATTATTAAGTTGCGTTGCGTCCCTCTTTGCATGTAATATGTAATATTTTCTTGGAGAATAAGTGGTTACTTGACCACCCACACAATTTCATCCTAATGGAATTAATTTTTAACACAATTGTTGAAAATTTTGACAATGAAATAAATCACAGTCAAATATCAAGATAAATACCAGTAAATTAATATTCTTTCACAATTTTGTAAAGCCAAATCTTATTTAAAAAACAGGTTTCATTTAAAAAAACAAAAACTGGTTCACACCGGAGAGGCAGCTGACAAGTGAGGCGTTTACGTCGCAGACACAATGACGGTATAATAATCTAAACGCGGGGAACTCGTCATTTGTCACTTGCCACTTCAGTATAAACCAGTCCTAAATGTGTTTTTATTGGTTTTCTAATCTGATGGTTTAAACGGACAAGAAAAAAAAAAACAAATAAATAGTCTTCCTACCTGGGCAACATTTGATTTTTCAATAATGACAGCTTGACCATCGCTAAAACTGGATAAGCCAAAAAGAAATTTAACTCCTTGATTATCACAACCTCCTTTTCCAGAAAATACAACATAAACCTGGAACAATTTAAAACAAGATTTTTTTTAATTTTAAACAGGTTTAAATAATATAAAGCTACACTTTTTAGGCCCAAATTCAGGGTGCAATCGCTCTCTGTCAAAAAGAAATAAACAATAAATGCGCAAGCCAAGAAAGAAAATAAAGTCGTCAATGGTAGTGTAACTAACAAGTATTAAGTTGCATCACGTGTTTCTCTGCATGTGATATTTCCTCAAAGAATGAGAGGAAAACCCCATAATTTCACCCATATGGAATCTGTCTTTAGTGTTTTTTTAACTTAATCCTGGTTAATCAATAATCTTGTGAAAGATTCCAATGTTATTTAATAACATGATTTTATTTATTATGGAAGTAAATATAAAATGAAGCATTTAAAATTCATAAAATGTACCTATTTTGCTTAAACCATAATAAAAGCAAAACCAAACCAACAAAACTATTTTGTGAGAATTATTTACTCTTTGGAGATTAATAAATGCTCCATAAATTAAGCATTTAGATATGTAATATTAAAATTTGCCTTATTGTATGAAACATATTTTATTTATTTATAATTCTCACTAAATGTTTAAAATATTTTTAGATGTAAGAAAACAACTATATATTTTTCTTTGTGTTTAATTTAAAAAAATGATGGTTATATGATGCAGCAATTAACTTTTGCTGTAAACAAACAAAAAGTGCAATAAAAAATATAAGTTTCCGAAAATCTTATTATAATTAACCATAATAGTATAATCGAAAATAAAAAACCACGAACCGAAGCCTTGGTAAATTCCAATGCTTGATATAAGTAAGCTGATGTGGAATAATGCTTTGGAGTGGAATCAGTAAACACAAAAACTAGCCCATATTTTGATGCTTTCTGCAAAGCTCCCACTATCCCATCAAGTATAACTTTTGAACAATTTGCAGGTTTGTTGGGTGGCGCAATAGCTTTGACCGCTTGAGAAAATTTTGAAGCATTTTGGAACTGACTTGTTGCTATATCTGTAAACCCATTATTTCAAGTTTAGAAAAACAGTTGACCACATAAATGTATGAATCAAAAGTATTTAAAGCTTAAAAAACACATATTCTAAACAAAATAGATTAACACGCCGATTTGTAATTCGTCATCTAAAAAACATGAATTTTAACAGTTTAAACAAATTTATGTCAAAAAACAAAGTTATAAACGTAAGGGTGGCAGAAATTGCGTCTGGGTGTTCTTCCAAGTTTAACGGGAAAATTAGAACGCATTTGCCACGAATGCACACTTACAGTTGAACTAGAGTGCACGTTTTCTTATATATATGTGTGTGAGGACCACAGGCCGACTAAGCGAACAAATTAAAATAGCTGACATGGTTAAACAATGCTCTGGTTAAAATTTATTGTAGCAATTTTTTAAAACAATTTTTTTTTAGCAAAAGCAATTGATACATAGATCACGCTTACAAAAACGCTTACGATACATTTGCGTTACAATATTGAATTTTTTTGCGCTGGAATAAACAAGTTTTGCCTATGGATGCGCAAACGGTTATTGAAACAGAAAATAATATGCATCTTTTTAAAATCCTGTCCATCTTTTAAATATCCAAATAATCAGGACGGTTTAATAAAAAGGCGAAAAAAAGTTTAAAAAAAGCTTGTCTTCAAAATATTTTTGCTGCCTCCATCCGGCCTTCTATTTTCCTCTGAAGCGAATTTTTTTGCCTCCTGTCTGTCTACAATCCTGCGTAGCCAGCTTTGAAAGCCAACCGTATAATAAATAAAGTAACATTAAAAAATCCATTAACTAATGTTTATCTCTTTTAATTAAAACCTTGTTTAGGTGCTGTAAACTTTCTTTAACAAAATTATAACTTAAAGTAAATCACTTTAAAAATAACTATTTTTGGTTTGGAAATCTCGCTTTTACCAAAACCAAGCTTAAAACTTATTTACAAAAAAATATACTTACTTAAATCGTTAAATAGAACCAATGTATAAGACACAATCCACTTTGGATGCTGTTGTTGAATTTGGTTTATTAATGAATCAATTGTACTCTGAATTTGTTCAATATCTAATTTCATAGAAAGTGTGTTTTGAATCACAAGAGCTAGAGACCTGTGGGTTGGTCCATTGACTATTTCAGTATTTTTTAAAGTACACAAGCCTATGAGGAAAATATAAAAAATTTCAATTAATGTAGAAAGGTTACAATTTAACTATCAAATAAATATAAACTAGAAATAGTAAGTAGTAAATGAACTATGGAAAATGAGCAACGTGACATGTTAGTTAAAGACAAATTACTCATTTGAATTAGGTACTGACCAAAAATTTTATGTGCAAAAGATGTTCACGGATTGGAAATCTGCAGATAAGTGGTGTACAGGTGAGTAAATCATCGAAAACAAACGCGGTTTCAGGATGGCATTGTAAAGTTTTGCTCTCAAAAATAAAAAAAATTTCTAGTAATTTTGATGCAGCACTTTTGCTTTTTTTGCAAATTAACTTATTTTAAACAAGAAATTTAAAAATTTAATTGTTAAATTTATACAAACTGATCTTTAATAAAGCTTTCTTTTTTAGCTTGTTATACCGTATGCTACCAGCCAGAATTAATTAGGTACAGGGTTTTTACAGTCGCAAGTAGAAAACTTGGAACCGTTAAACAGTACCCAGTACCCAATGAACAAATGTTCTGAATCAAAAATCTATATATAAATAGACGTAATGTCTGTGTGTGTGTGTGTGTGTGTGTGTGTGTGTGTGTGTGTGTGTGTGTGTGTGTGTGTGTGTGTGTGTGTGTGTGTGTGTGTGTGTGTGTGTGTGTGTGTGTGTGTGTGTGTGTGTGTGTGTGTGTGTGTGTGTGTGTGTGTGTGTGTGTGTGTGTGTGTGTGTGTGTGTGTGTGTGTGTGTGTGTGTGTGTGTGTGTGTGTGTGTGTGTGTGTGTGTGTGTGTGTGTTTGTGTGTCTCTCTCTGTGAGTCTGTGTGGTCCCTAACTCCTCCTTAACCACCCAACGGATTAAGGTGAATGAGGTATCGTTGGAAAGCTTATACCCCAGGGAATGTCGTAAAATGGTTGAAATTTTGAAACAACTTACATGGACATCTTTATACTGGACAACGCGTTTTCACCAAAGGGGGAGGGACCCTATGGATTTTGGAACTTAAAAAAATTTTTGACTCAGAATTGGCTCAAACTTATTGGAAAGAGTAATTAGGCAATGTAAAGCCAGAATATCATGATTTTTGGAAAAATGAACCTGGACATCTTTATACTGGACAACGTTTTTTTATTAAAGAAGGGAATTACCTTGCTCACCAACCACAAAAGGGATTGGGTTAAATGAGATGTCCTTGCAAAGCTTACGGTCCGGAGAATGTCATAAAGAGGTTGAAATTTAGAAAAAAATTTGCATAGACATCTTTAGCCTGGACAAATCATTTTCACAAAAAGGGTAAACCTATGGATTTTGGAAAGTGAAAATTTTTTTCTTTGAATTAGCTCGAACTTCTTGATAAGAGTAATTATCCAATGTAAAACCAAAATGTCATGTTTTTTGGTTAAATTAATATGGACATCTTAATGCTGGACAACGTTTTTTCACTGAAATAAGGAACGACCTTCCTCCCGAACCAGCAAAAGAATTGGGCTAAATGAGATATCATTGCAAAGCTTACAGACAGGGGAATGTCACAAAGGGGTTGAAATTAAAAAAAATTGCATGGACATCTTTTCGTTAGACAACACATTTTCACAGAAACAGGGCCCTATGGACTTTGATAGTTGAAAAAAATTTTTATCTTCAAATTGGCTCAAACTTATTGGTAAGAGTAATTCGCCAATGTAAAGCCAATGTAAATGTAAATGTAAATATCATGTTTTTGGAAAAATGAACATGGACATCTTTATGCTGGACAACGTTTTTTTACTAAACGGAGGAATGACCTTTCTCCTTAACCACAAAAAGGATTGGGCTAAATAAGATATCATTGCAAAGCTTGAATTTCAAGGAATGTCATAAAAGGGTTGAATTTTTCAAAAAATAAATAACAAGGACATCTTTATGCTGGACAACGCATTTTCACCAAAAGGGAGGACCCTTTTCCTCAATCACAAAACGGATTGGGCTAAATGAGGTATCATTGCAACGCTTACAGTCTAGAGAATGTCATAAATGCGTTAAAATTTTAAAAAAATAACTTGGACATTATTATATTGGACAACATATTTTTACCAAAGATGGAAGAACCTTCCTCCCCAACCACAGAAAAAATTAGGATACGTGAGATATTATGGGAAACCTTATAGTTCAGGGAGCATCGTAAGGTGGTTGAAATTAGTAAAAAATTAACACGGACATCTTTATGCTGAACAACATATTTTCACCAAAAGAGGAAAAAACCCTTCTCCCCAACTAAAATTAAAGTGAGTAACTGAGGTATCACTGTAAAGCTTACAGTCACGGGAATAGCATAAAAGGGTTGAATTTGAAAAAAAAAATGAATATAAAAAATGCAGGAAAAATTATTTGTCAGCCGTATGGCTGACACGGGCTACTTGTATTATAAAAAATTATAATATTTTTTATAATATTATAATTTTTAAATTATAAAACCCAATTATAAAAAAGCAAATGTTCTGAATCAAAAATAGCTTGCAAAAACAAATTTAAACTATGCACTTTGTAAATTCGACTTTGCGCCATTGCCTTTAAAGCTAAAGCTCACATCAGAGCATAAGAACCCAACGAATAATTAGCAAACATGAATGCTAAAAACGTTTTAGCTGATGGGGGCCTTAGAAAATTGAGAATGCGCCCCAACTGAAACGTTTTTAGCAACACTGTTCCACTGGGTTCGCATATTCCCTCATCAGAGAGTCAGCTTTAAAGACAATTGTTCAAGTGTCCGCCAGGTACCACTTTTGGGGTTCGTTTGAACGTCCCCAGCAGAAAGCTGAATCTAACCTATAAAGATCTGGTAGTGAATCATGGGTGCACACTTAGTTTCTTAAGGCCTCCGCCAGCTGTTTCTTAGCAATTTTGTTTGCCAATGTTTTGTTGGGTTCATATGCCCCGATCTGAAAGTTGGAGTTAAAAACAATAACTAAAGAATCCGCCAACTACCACACTTTGGGGTGCGGGGTGAAAGAACCCAGCCAAAACCTGATTTTAACCTAAATTAGGCTTTAATAATAAGGTAGGTAAAAGGAAAGTAAACAATATATTTTTAAAAAAACAAAACAATTATTATAAATATTTGATTCAATAGGAAACTCATTGTACGAAATATGTATAAAATATTACATAATAAAATATAATAATAATAATTGTTTCATAATAAAAAAATCAACACGTAACACAAATTAACCTTTTATTTTTTCAAACTATTTCATTACAAAAAGAAATTTCCTACTGTAAGAGCAGTGTTGGCCGCTGAAAGCTGGTGAACAAGTACAATAGGCTCCTTGACTAGTTCCCCCATTGAGACACACAATGTATTGGCATGCAGCACCCTGCCAACCTGGGGGACACACGCAAGCCCCAACGTTATCAAGCCATACTCCTCCATTTTGGCAGACTTGATCTATAAAAGTGTAAAGCTAAAAAAATTGGAGAAAAATATTAAAATACCTCATAAAAAAAAGAAAATCTAAACATATCCAAACAACAATAATTTTCAAATGATTTTTATAAGTATATTACAATTTTTTAGTAAAAACAAGAATGTATAGGAGTAGAAAATGTCCGACTGTGTGTTAAAGAGTTGTTGTAATGATACCTAAGTTATTCCATAGTGTAAATTTTTCATCATGTAAAAAATCAACAAGGACCTGTGGAATAATCTATATGATAATTTTCCTACTTAATACTGTAGATTACTCTACATGTTAATCGCTAACTTGCAAACAAAAAAAACTGCGAACGTAAAACCTTTTAAAAAAGGTTTTTTAATGCAGTATTGTCAAATATTCAACGTTTTTTTGTTTGATTCGACCTATAAATTATTTTACAAATTAAAATAAATTAAATTAAATTAAATAATTAAATTAAATATTTCAAATAACTTGAAGTATTTGACAGTATTATGTAGAAAATTTCATCTATGCATTTTGCGTTAACAATTTTTTACTTTGCAAACTTACAACTGCAAAAAAAACTGCGAACGTAAAATCCTTAGCTGAGATTTTTCTCACATAATGTTGTCAAATATTCTAGGTTTTTTGTTTTATTTCAAATTATTATAATAAAATTATTATAATATAATAAAACGTAGAATATTTTGACTAATCTAAATTATTCTCCAGTGTATTAAGTAGAAAATTTTCATCTAAGAGTTTTGCGTTCGCAAAAATCTACACGATATGAAAAATCTAAATGTAGATTACTTAACATATTATAATTAGACTAATTACTAAACACAAAGTCAGACATTGTGCATTCTTATGCTTTTTTGGTAAAAATAAAAGCAGTTAGCGCTAAAACTGTATAATAAAAAGGTGTCTAGGAATTCCTTTCGAATAATGGACAATGATGTGTGGCATATTTTATGACGATTAATGACAACCTTGCCAGTGTATATATTTAAAAAACTCCATCGAATGTTGTTTTTTGGGAATGAAACACTAAGAATATGGCGTTTAATACGATTTTGATTTTTACAAAATTAATGTTTCTTTTAAATAGCGTTTTTTTATAATTTTAATAAATAAACACCCAGGTAAAGGATAAGTGCAGTTATCCGATAACTATTATTACAAAATGTAGTTTAGAAACGGTTTCTTACAATATAGAATAAAAAACATCGACATTACTAAAGATAAACTTTATCAAGGTAAAATTATCTCATTTGGGCGACGCACACTGAAAAAAAACTTAATTCTAATCGTAATTGGAGCAATAAAAAGCCTACTTAAAAATTAAAAATTCAGGCGCACGCCACTTAAAAATTATCGGAAATAAAACACAAGATGTTTGTCAGCCAACAATCAATTTCATTTAAGTCCCAAATTTATCCTATTGTATTGTATTTGACGACACATCAAATATTAACTATCAATTCTTTACTTGGTTGCAGACAAGAAGCAATTCGAATGCGACTGTATGTATAACCACGATCATCAGTTCCGGTTGCCTAAAATGCTATGATTAACACTAAAGATATTTGGCGTTTAATTTAGGTAATTTTTGTTTTATTTTTTTTTATCTAGCCAGTCAAGTCATTAAATTTCTTTTTATTGATATTAAACGTCCGTACATACAAGAAGTTCTAACGTTTTACTTTACAGAAACTTTACTTAAAGGTGAATTTTGTTGCCGAGAGGTTCTCGCGGCGCTAAAAAGTTGATATTTTTTGTGACAGAAGAGCTAATTTTTAGAAAGCGCCTAAAATCTTTAGAATCTAGTCCTTTAGGCTACAACTAAGTGTAAAGAAAATACTATCACGTTTCGATACAAATCTTACGACACTAATGTTTCATAATGCAGAGGTTTTAAACTAAATAATAGTAATTTTATAATATATAATGTTTAAAATATAATATGGCTTACCACGATACCAAACGCCAAACTAGGGCAACCAAAGGATTGTGAAATATATTCATAACTGCAGTTGTGTTGTTGAAAAATCTGGCAGCTCCAATTTGAATTCCATCACTGTAGTACAGTTGAGCATATTCCAAATTACCACCGGCATTAAGTCCAGTAACATGCGCGAGCATTCGATTGCCTAGTGCTACATTAAAACTAAATTCTGACAACAAATTTATTATGCAAAATTAAAAGTAATAATCATGAATCTTAAGTTAGGCCTACATTGTTTTGATTCAGTTAAATGTCAACTCTATTGTGTAATCTTAAGACTTAAAGTATACTAAAACTTAATGTGCAATAAAGAATGAGTCTTAGTAACGTATACTTAAGGGTTGTTTTGTTTATTTTGCTACATTATCGGTAAATGTATAAATAGAAAATTCTAAAAAAGGGGCTTGGATTTGCCACAGAAAATGGCAAATTACTCCGTGATGCGTTTTTTATACGCCTTAACTGTTTTCTATAAATATTAGAAAAGATTTACCAAAAAAAGTTAGCTTGGAATTTGTTTCCGTATAGTAAAAAAATATGTCCTGCTAATTCGTTTGGCCATTGGAACTTGAATTTAACCCACCTCCTTTTTTCTCTGCTACCAAAAATCAAGCCGGTAAAAAATTTACATTTAAAACATTTTAAATTTACGTTTAAAACTCACCCCAACCTTTCGAACCTGCTTAACTAAAGGCAATAAAAAAATTTACAACACTTTGGTGTATGAATGCTATACAGGTTAAATGAAATATTTTTTTTTGTTAAAATTAATCTTTTTACCACATTTAGTATTTTCATTTTAACGTTTTGGTCAAAAGTTTAGAACTCATCAAACAAACCTTGAGTATGAGACATAAAAAACTTTACAAATATATAAGAAATAAACATAAAATATTAGAATGAAATGCCGCAAAATAAAGTGAGTTGGAGAGAAAAACTTTAAAATATTCTATTACAGAAAACTGTTTTTTAAAACAAATCTACCACCTGATGATTTTATTGGTTCAAAAAACGGAAAATCAGCGTTAATCATTGTTGGTAAAACCATAGAAGAGTTGTATATCACTTTGAACGCGTGTTTGAATAGTACATCCACCTAATTTAGTATTTACTGACGCTGACCATACACCTGGTATCAGTTTGTGAGGAATAGTGCCTAATAATTACAAGTTTAAAGTTTTCATATAATTACTAAAATACTATAGTAGATAATAAACGGATAATAATAATTAATAATAGTAGATAATACTAATTACAACTG
>JASAMX010028721.1:5000-24226 GCA_030248175.1 Microlaimidae sp. YZB2_3
TAAACTTCAATTGGTCTTTAAGTGTAAAAAAAATTTTAAATTTTGCACTGCAATAACAAAAATAGCTATCGTTTGATTTTTAGACCAAATTTTGGGTCGATTGGAAAAACCAGAAAAAACTTATCCACCAAAATAAAAAAGGTGGCCAAAATTAAGTCAGCTACGCTATATTGTGTAAAAACAGTTTTCATTATCAATTAATGTATGTTATAAAATGATAAAAATCAACATACAAAAAGAATTCTTGAATATTATTTTTTCATAAAATTAGTTGCTGTTTATTAGTGATCTTTACCAGATCTCCCAATTTTGGAGCTTAAAAATAAAAAAAGGTTTTCCCTACCTTAGAGCATAAACAAATTGAGTTCTTTATATGTCCAGCTAAAAACTAAATTCATATAATTTTTATTAGCAAAAATTTTTGAACAACATAATGCATAAAACATACATAAATTTATCAACGAATGATGCTTATACAAAATATGTTTTAAAGTCTCAGGTTAACGGCGTTTTGGTTTTTCGCTCTGTTTATCCAGTTTGTCTCATATCGACCCCACTTTAAAAAAACATGTTTGATATTAAAAACTTAAAAAATAAAGTCAAAAAATCTCAAATTTAAAAAAAAATGTTAGCTAATAAACGTTGAGCTGAAATCTATATATTTATATAAAAATCATGATAACAACTGTTTTTGATTTTTACAGCGCCTAAAAACAAAATCTTTTTTTTCGGTTAACAACAACTGAGGGAGATTTTAATCAAATATCGTTAATTTTAGTAGAATTATGAAAACCTAAAACTTAATCACCAAAAATTCAGCTCATTTTACACACAACTTTGTACATTTGGCCTTTGTTTCAATTAGGCCAAGAGGGAAAAATCTTTTTTGAAAGCATGCGCTATTTTCGGCTGTATAGACTCTGTAAAAGGCCATATTTTTCATTAAATTATGCAGGTATTAAACTAGCTGTTTGTTACAAATAATTTTTTCAAATCCAAAAATTACTTAAAATAGAAAGATCACCCAACTATCATAAGAATAGGTTTTATTTTTAGATGTAAACAGTACTTCAGAAGGCTGTTATAGATTCAACAGCAACGACTGTATGGATGTAGCGGACAATTCTGTTAGTATCACGTATTGCGCAGAACAGTGCCAGTACACGCCTGCAATAGGTTTGTATAGGTTTTATATATATTTATAAATGTACATTTTTTATACAAATTTGTGAGGTAAGCAATGCTGAATTTTATTTGAAAATCAGTATGATGTTTCTTCTTTGTACAGAACATATTTGTGGTGCAAGCAAAATTAATTACCATATATGATACACATAATGATTCAAAATCTGTGCATCATATCTAGTATGATCACATAATTTAGGTAATTATAAAATCCTTTAATTATTTTACGAGAATTACAATTTTGGTGACAAAAAAAACAATAGTCCCAAAACCTTTCCCAATTAGTATATTACCCAGTATTCGAAATTACAAATATTTTCCCAGTAAAACTGGCAACGATTGATTCGAGATTCTTAGAGCCGTAAGTTGGAACATGAAGCCGTCAGAAAATATTTTTTGAAAACTTGAAGCCGGAAAAAATGGTAACAAAAAGCCGTGAAGCGAAAAAACTTGAAGCGAATTTTCTTTTGTATATTTGCTCTAGATTTACCTTTTTGTCTGGTGTTGATTTTTTTCGTGTCAGTAACCATTATTTGTCATATTTCTAGTAATTTTTTAGAGTAGTTTCTAAGGTTAATTAAAAAAAGTGTTCATTAAAACAAAAGGAGCTTTAATTTTTAAGAAACCCTTAAAGGTGCGGTACGAAGTCAAACATTTTATTTTCGTTTTTGATGATTTTATGTAAAAGTTTTACCATTGCCCCAATAGCCCTCAAAAATTTTATCACCAAATTATATCTAATGTTTCAGGAGATATAACCCCCCCGAAATGATGTTTTTTCGATAATTCTGTACTTGAAGAATTTCTCAATAGATATAAAAATTTAAGTAACATAATATGCACTATTTTATTATAATAGAAAGCAGCTATTTTATACTTTGATTTGGTACTCTGATTGTTAAGATTGCTGCGGTAAACCCTCGATTTTTTAGCTGAAAACACGAAGTAAAGAAAAAGATGTTGGTCAAACTTAACTCCAATTTCGGCAGTACACTTAACACCCAAAACTTTCATTCAGTAAAAACAGTACACTATACTTAGTTTTAGTAATTTCTGATTAAAAATGATCTATTAAACATTTTAAACAACTTTATTAAATCGATAATTCCTTACAAAGATATAAAAGAAAAAAACAACGAAATCACTCTAAAAAACAAACACGATAGTCAAAACCCTCCCATTTAAACGGAAATCGCTCAGTGTTAATATTCTTTACAGAGTTATAACGTATTAGAATCACTTTTAGCCAATTAGTGCTTATGAAAAAAGGAGTTCTTTCATCCGTTGGAGATTTCCTAAGCCCTAATTCGCTAAAAGTGATTCTATTGCTTCTCCCACAACCATTCCATAATAAAGAAAACATATATGGCGTGATCACAAATACTATATGACAATTTGAGGGGCCTTAAAATCCTGACGTGAAAAGTTGGAACACCTTACGTTTTTATCATTAGAATTTTGAAAATAGCAAACAAATTTTATCATTCTTATATGCTTTAACAAGAAAATTTTTAGTGATATTTAAATTATATTTGATTGTGTATTAATATGAATTATAACTTAAGTTTTTGGTAGAAAACTGTGAAGAGTCAAGTGAAAAATGGTAAATTAGAAATCAAAGCCCGCTACTCGCTAAGTAGCGTAAAACTTGCTTATAAATCGTAAAGTTTGCCCCGCAGATCACTTCCGTCGCTTCGTACCTTTAGCAAAAAAATTGACAGTTTTTATATGGGCTACGCCATATCTTGACAAATATTGCACCAATCTTAACAATCAAAGTATCAAATTAAAAAAAGTAGCCGCTTTCTTTAAGTGCATAATTTGTAACTTAAATTTTTATACCTAATGAACAATTTTTAAGTGCAAAATTGTAAAAAAACGCCATTTTCGCGGGGAATAAAATCTTCGTGAACCACTAAAGATATTTTGATGAAAAAGATTTGTGGGCTATTGGGGGCAGAGCCACGCTGGCTAAAATTCATTGTCCTAAAAGAAAGTTATCCCGCGCACATAAAAAAAACTGCGTGTTGAAAGGGACGCCCGCATTTGTATCTAATAAGGCGCGGGCACCTTTTTAATAACCCCCCGCGGGGCATTCTTTTGATTTGAGGAACTTAGATCTGCGCCTCACAAGAGCGACCGCTGTTGAGGAAAAATTTTTCGGAACCTAAAAAAGAAGAGGTCCTAAGATCTGCAAAGGGCGCAATAGCGTGGCCCTTCTAAAAAGGTTGTTCATTATAACGTAACGCCACGAGTTACGCTCCACATTAAAGAATACATGAAAAGAATTTATTAAATTCTTTTGATAGCATGAATAAGTGTTTTTTATAATTTATGTTTATGTATTGTTTGGTTTGTCATGCCTTGTAAACATTTACATTTATTTTCATTTAATTTTTAATTATTGTATAATTTATACAACGTAATCAAAACGTGGTTTAAATTAAAACTAAAAATACAAAAACGCTAACTTAATACGGTTAAACATTTGTTAAAAGAGGCAAAAAATAGCTTAAAACAGCTTAAAATAGCTTTTTCTTGAGAGGCTTTTTAAAATATTTGCTTCTATTCTGACAGCCTTTTTTATCAAACCAAATAGAGTAAAATTATACTGAAAGATAAACTAATAATATAATTCATATTGAATAATAAACACTATAATAATAATAATAAGAAAGTTATTTCTTAATAAAAAAATCTGTAATAATCAAGAACCTGATTTAACGCGCTAAAAACCTCACTTACTAATATTTTGGAATTTTTGGCGATAATTCTTCCATGTTCTTTGTTTCATTTACTCTTGTTTGTTTATCCTGGCTCAGTAGTTAATCGGTTATTTATCCTTATGCCCTTCCTTTTTGTACTCCTGTTTTGTAACAGTGCACCTGTTGCTCCAGACCGGCATAACCATAATTTGGCAGAGGGTTACCTTGTCCGCCAGATAGACATTTTTATCTAACGTTTTTTTCCTCATTCAAATAAATATTCTTTTATTTTAAAACTTTATTATTGATAAAATAAAAATACAATTAAATAAATAATGAAAAATAGACCACTAATTTTTTATCAGTAATATAAACTGTATTGTGTTTTTTCCTTTGATAACAAATATAATATAGTTTTTATAAATTTTAAAACACGAATTTATTTTTAAATTGATACCTTGCCCAATTGTTAACTGTAAGACTATATTCAATTAGGTATATGGTTTTTCCTCACTGAAATTTATTTTTAGTATAATGTTAAACACTGTTTTACTGTTTTACTGATCATGGTTAATGCTGGTTATAATGGTTATTGTTATTCTTTATTATGTTCAGCGTAACTCTTGGCGTTACGTTAATAATGAACAACCTCTTTAGAAGAGCCATGTGTTTGCTCCCTTTGCAGATCTTAGGACCCCTTCTTTTTTAGGTTCTGAAATATTCTTACGTAACAGCTGTCGCTCTTGCAGATCGCAGATATAAGTTCCCCTTACCATTTTTTTACCCATATTCACACCTGCATTTTGAAGCCCTGTTTTGCTGCTGCTTCTGTCACGACCATTCCCGTGGAGCAAAACATATATGACGTGATCACAAATACTATATGACATTGAGAGTACTTAAAATCCTGAAGTGGCTGGGGCTTTCACAAAAAAATCATTAAAATCAAAGACAAAAATTTTCACTCGGTACAGCTCCTTTACCGTTTAAATTAATTCTAAAAGGGTATATGATTTTATTTCATGTTAACTTATACCTTCACTCAAGCGCGTATATAGGATTTTGCTCAGCGAGGGGCGGTTGGTCAATGTCTCAACGGGGGTTATGGCGTGAAGCGCAGTAACTGCGCCATGTAGTGGCGCAAAGTCGACGCTAAGCGTCTGTCGTGGGCTCTGGGGGTGTCCCCCCAGCCGTGGGAGAGGAAAATTTTTTAAATATGCAATTAAAAACTAGGTAAAAATAGTGTTCAGCGAACCATACATATAGTCATAGTTTTGCATAAGTTTTGATAACCTAAGGGTGTATCAATTTGTTTGTTACTGTGGTAGCAGCACCGAACCGACGCAAAGAGTCGGCCGGTGGGGTCTGGGAATGCCCGCCAGTAGCCAGACGCGAAAATTTTTTAAATAAGCACTAATAAACTGCTTAAGAATTGTCTCCAGCCAATCATATAAGCATAGTTTTACTTTTGTTTCTATAACCTAATTTGTAAACAATTTGTTTGTTACAGGTTTAAATTAGTATGATGTTAAAATTTTGTAGTATATCCAAATAAATTTGTTTCTTAATTCTATTAACAAACAACATGATTTATATAAAAAATTGGCTAAATTATTTAAAACTATGCGCGACTGCAAGAGGTTTGTAACTTATAAGCAAAAAGTGGGGTTGAACAAATAAAAAGAAAATTTTCACCTCCCGGCAAAACGTGAAAAATTTGTACATTGTTTATTTTACGCATTTAAGATGCACAAAATTTTTATAACCTGAAAACAAAAAAAATAAAGGGAGAAGGGACCTTTACAAAAATGGCTGGCTCGCCCCCCTAAATATGGAAACGGCCAAAGGGGGGGGGGCAGTCGTCCTCCCCACCCCATCCCCTAAATACGCTACTGCCTTAACTATTCCTACACTTTTGCAAATGTCAATAAATAAATAACATAACATAATAAAAGTTTCACTAAGGTTTAGAATTAGCTTAGGCTCAGTTTAAGAGTTTAGCGACTTTTATTTTTGGCTTTAAATTTTCAGGTTACGGCTCAAAGTTCCTAAATTTTGGCTTTAAATTTTAGCTACAAGTTTATTGGCTTTATCAACCATAAACTTAACAATTTTTTTCTAAATCGTTTAATGTAAATCACCACTCAATATAATTTAATTTATTTGCAGTTTTGTTGCATATGCGTATTCGTGTAGCAACTCGCATTTATTAGTTATTGTGTTTTAAAAAAGGCTCTACATTTGGTCTTTTTTAAGGATAATTTTTCTTATCCCTGGATTTTAAGCTTTTATATATATGTATCTTTGTTTTTCGTAGGTTGTGTGTGTAAGCATTATTAGACGCGATATTTTATTTTAGTTGACAACAGCAAAATAAGGAAGGTAAGTAAAATTATGAGTACTTTCGTATCAACCTTCCTTTATTAATTATGATATAAAAAAATGGTTCTAAATTTGTTTTTTTTTTCTTTCAAGGATAATTTTTCTTACACCCTAGAGTTTAAGCTTTTATAAACCTTGGTTTGTCTTAGTTTGAGCGTGTAAAGCGTTACACGCGAAAATTGATTTTAATTGACGGTTTTTTTTAAGAAACACATTTTTACAAAGTCTTTAATGTTTTAAAATGTTTTTAAACACATAACCCTTAGGGTAATTTTTAGGTTTGCTGGACAAGGATCGTTGTTGCTGCGGCACTTTAGCTGTCCTTACCGGCACTTCCACCTCTAGCGGTAACTGCGACAAGACCTGTGATCCCGATTCGGCAGCCTGCGGCGGCGATTGCAGTTTTTGTGGGAGCGACGAGTACATGAATGTCTACTCACTCACGTACTCAGAACCAGCCGTTTTCCAAAATTTGGGCTGCTATGACGATACAGCCACGTCTTGCGACTATGTTTCTAACGACTTGAGTCCCGAATTTTGCAGAATTTATTGCGGATGCACAACAGACGATTGTGTTTTTGGTAATTACACATTAATGAATAAGGTTATGATGGTTTATTTTAGAAAGGCGATTTCTTTGCTTCTTGTATCGCTTTCTACTCTCCTTCCAAGAAACCTTACTCCCTCATTGTTTTTTAAACAAAACAATATGCTTTCCATCTGAACAAACTTTTGCAGCAGATTAGTTTCATTTTTGCAACTAATTAAGCTTGCTACAGTTCTACCAAAACATTTTTTTATGTAAACATAAAACAAACTGCCACTTACTAGCTGCAAAAAACTGAATTACAGGAAATTATTAAAGCAAGCTTTTAACAGAAGTAGAACTGGGCAAAATTTTAGGGTGTTCAGAAAAGTAATTTTAGCATTATAGTTTCTGAAAAAAATGTTTTGAGCCATGAATTATTTACTATTTTAACATAATTTTTAGCTTTTTGAATTTTAAGTTTTTTAGTTTGATTTTTAGGTTTCGCCAGCCTTATGAAAAATAAATATTTCTCATGTTTAGAGTTAACAATAGATTTTAAAAAACATTTGTTCACATAAAAAATTATGCACAATCAAAGGGTATTTTGGAGGCTGTCATTGTGAAACTTGGAGCCGACGAAAAATTTTAAAAACTTTTCAGCCTCGAAAATGGAAACTTGAAGTCAAAACTATAAAAATGGTTTGGAGTTAGTTTAAGGCTTTGACTTAGATTTTATATAAGTTTTAGGTTTCCAGGATACACTCTTGGCTTCAACTTTCCGACTTTTCGCTTTATGTTTTAAATTCGGGGCTTTAATTTCTAGTTCTAAGTTTTCTTGGTTTCAAAGACCATAAATCATGCACAAACAACGTTTTTTGTGTTTTTTTTAGGAATTATAAAAATCATATTTTAAGAATCATTTTTAATTTTTCAAAAAAAAATTTTTTTTTAAATTATTTTTTATGTATTTTTTGTATATATTCTATGTTTTACAATTTAGTTGTTTTTTTAAACTTTTAGCCATTTTAAAAGCTGTTTTTTTTTCAAAGTTTCTTCTTTTTACAAACTTAAGTTTTACTTCATTAAAATCTTTTTTTTTGCTTCAAACATCTTTTTTTCCTTAATGTTTTTTTAGATAACTATTGATTGTAACTGTATTGTAATGTTTTATATCTCGTGTTTCATATATTGTTTATTGATATTTAATTAATTTAATACTATACTAAGCTTATTATAATTTATAATTTATTTTAGTAACTGATGATGGCGTCCGTTCGAAGCCGAAACATCTTATAAAATTAATAAAAATTTTTAAAGTCTTCGTTTTAACTGTTACAGCGACATTTAAATTTTTGTTTCATAAAACTCAATCAAACAAATGATGTCATTTTCAAAAAAAAACTTCAAAAAAGTTTTAAAAGTTTATTAAAGTTAAGCTCAAGTGTAAAAGCTCAAGTTTTAATCTGGTTTAATCCAAGAAATTTAAAATCACAAAGTAGTAGAAAGAACAAAATGGGTAAGCGCACAGCCGCATTTGAACTTTTCAAGCAGGCAGTTGTCTTAAAACTTAAAACAAAGCACTTATGCGCAAGGCAAAAAAGGCTCGGTTTGACCCCATACATCGATTTCACAAAATTAAAAAAAGAAATAAAATAGACTCTTAATTATTTTACTAGGACTCTTAATTTTTCGTTAAGTAACTATTCGTAACAGAAGTAAATTTCCTGGATAAAAGTTTTTCAAACTAAGCCTGTATTTTTAATCGAATTTACAAATTTAGAAAACAGAATTTTTTAAAATTCCTTAGTAAGCTTAAAACCGGAAACAAAGTTGATATTTATTCAAAAATTACGTTTAAAATGCTTAAAATTTAGGCATCAGAAACGATGTAAGGTGCTGTTGTGATACATTAAGTGACTTGACTCAAACTCCAGAAGACCCATCTGATTGCGATAACGTTTGCGGAGCTGACTCTCGATACTTATGCGGTGGACAAATGAGTGGCTCCAAGAGCATTATGAACGTTTACAGATATAACCGTACGTTCCTTAGCCACATTTTAAATATTTTTTTTAGGTTTTGTTGTTTGCGCATGCTTACGTCTGCGTGTGAACACGCCTTCTTTAGATCGGCAACGTGTGTTAGTGCATATTTGTATTTTTTTGGAATAAATATTAAATAGGGTATGCTATAGTTTACATGATAATAACCTAGAAAATGTAGTTTTGTGTTTCAACAATAATAATGTAATACCAAAATATTGCAAGTGATACCAAAGTCCACCAAGTGATTTGATTTTGGCTCAATTAAGATTTGGAGTTGCCTTCATTTGTTTTGTCGTATTTGTCTGAAATGAAATAAAAATAAAATAAAATAATAAATTATAAACTTTTTCTTTTTTTCTCCAAAAAAAAAACAAAACAATTTTTTTCGTTAACACATAATTTTTGTGAAACAAATTCATTCAAAATTAATTTTAACTTAAGGTTTTTTTATCACTTAGAAATTTTTTTTATTTTATCAATTAAAATTAAAACTGAAATAAGAATCTTAAAAACATACAAACACAAAATCCAAATCAAATGCATAAATAAAAATGAAAATATTTTAACGTGTCAAACACGATCTTTGCAAAAAATCTAAAAAAGATATCTGCAAACAAAAACCTATAAGTTAAAAAAGAAATAAAATGTAAGAAAGTAAATATTTTACCGTTTATGATTTTAGCCAATGAATGCTACAGTGATCCATGCGTTTACGGAACGTGTTTTTCAACATATCCCACGGCTGGTTTTATTTGCTACTGCACTCCTGGATACAATGATACGCTATGCGATCGAGGTAAAAAAATGTTGTTTTTAAACTTTAAACAAAAATACCTATAAATATTGCTTTTATTTACTTTTTTTTTGTTTTATTTTTGCTTTAATAATATAGATTTTTTTCTTAAAAAAATTATTTTAGAAATAGATGAGTGTGACAGTAATCCTTGTTCCAATGGAGCTACTTGTGTGAACTTAATTGCTTCTTATCATTGCATTTGTGGAAATGGTTATAATGGAACGCATTGCGAGCTTGGTAATTAAAAATATTAAACTTATCTTAAATATAGCCAAGCTTTTGTGATTTGAAGTTGAGTTTTTAACAAATAGTGGTTTTTAACGTGTTTTATTACGATAATGTTTTTATTAAAAAAGTTTTTTTAGAACAATATTGAAATTTTAAAAATTATTAGGTTTTGTTTTCTCACTTGCCTTAAGTTTTTAGCCAAAATTATATAGAAAATATATATTTTGTTTAACAGTGATCTCTCGTGTATAAAAAGCTCTAAAAATTTGTAGTGAATGAAGTTTCAATGACGCGAAAACCTATTGGGTTACTTCACTTACCTTACGATTTGCTTAGCTATTATAGGCAAATTAAACTGGCTGACCGCGATATTTGCAGTATTGAATCGACTATTTAACAACAAAAACATACAATTTCACTAAAGCGGATTAATAACAAAGATTAAAAATTGTATTTTTTAATAATCATTCATCAAATTACTTAATTTGTAACCTAAATGCAAATTTTTTTGTAACCTAAAGGGCTAAAGTTGGTTAATTTTTATATATTTTGTGAAAAGGTGTAAATAAAAAAAATTCTGCGTTTTTATTTGTTTAAAAAAATGTCATTACCGCACAATTTTAATTGGTCCCCTCATGTCTGCATTCTAATTTTCAGTGTCAGCCAGATATAATTCAACCATAGTTATCAAATACTGGTTTCACTGACGACCAGGTGGTCAGATACAATGTAGTGAGTGCAATATTGAATATTGTAGTGAGTATAAATTGATTAGATTAGATCTTTGTTTTGTTCTGTTTTAGCAAAACCCAATGGGTATGGTAATTAGGTGGGTGAAGACCCAATGAATTTTATTGAAATTTCATTCCCTACGATGTTTTAAATTTACTATTGTGTACAAGAGGATATTATTAAAGAATATAGCATCTGAAAAAACTTATAAAAAAGAGATTATAAATAATTGTTTTATAAAAAAAAACTATTAATAAGTCACAAATACTTTAAGTCCAATCCATTAATTTCATGATTTTTTCAAAATTTTATGATTTATGTTTTATTTAAGTATTAAAAAAACTAGGAAGTTTTTAAAGTAGCAATAGAGCTATTAATCTTGAAGTAGCGCCAGGTGTTCATGAAATGGTTCAAGTATAGCCTAAAATTACTACCCAGACACATGTTTATCTTCATATTACCCAAAAACTTTTAATATTGAAGATCTGATTTGAAATCAATTCGCTAATTGTTTTATTTTTTGAAGTCAAAAGTTTAACTCGGTGACCACGGCTAAATCACTGAGTTAAATCTCTAAATTTAATCAGGAGACGGTAGTGTTGTAAAAAGTATTGATTTTGGATTATTTAAAGTAAAAGTAAAAGTAATTTGAAAAATTTTAATTTAAGTAAAATAAGAGTAAAAGTAATTTGTGATTTTTTAATTTAAGTAAAGTAAAAATAAAAGTAATGGTCAAAATTTATTTAAGTAAAGTAAAAGTAAAAGTAAGACCAATTTTTTTAAGTAAAAGTAAGACTAAAAGTATAATAAAAGTAATTTTGAAACGGAAAAAAAACCGGGTTTTGGAGCTCCATAGTTCTGTTCTAAAGTTTTTTTCTTATTTTATGCATAAATTGTCACTTTAATAACTTTTTTAGTCAAAATGCATGGTTTTAGCGTGGAATTAAAAAATTATCTTCTGCAATTCAATTTACAACAATCCGATAGGGAATTTACTCATTGAAATTACTTAAATTTTACTTAAATTAATTTAAGTATTTGCAAAGGAAAATCCGAGAAAGAGTAAAAGTAAAAGTATTTGAAATTTCAAAAGTCGAGTAAGAGTAAAAGTAAAAGTAATTGAAATTTCAAAAGTCGAGTAAAAGTAAAAGTAATCCAAAATCCATTACTTTTATTACTTTAAGGTAGAACTTCACAGGTTTTTTTTTGACGACAGATCTTTTTGAATTACATCTTACTCTGCTGATTAAATTTTTGACATTCATTTTTCTGTAAATATATGTTATCTTCCACAATCATAAAATAACATTAATAAAATACATGTCAAAAATACAAAACATTAATAAAGTTTATTACCAAAAATATTCTATTTTTTCATTTTCTATTTAGCGTATCTTAAATAATAAAACATTTTTTTAAATTAAAAAGATAAAAATTAAAAAAAAACTTTTTTCAGCGTTAAATATATGGTCGAGCAACTACTCAACCCACAGGATCTGAGGATCCGAGCGCGACATACTAACCACTCGGCTACTAGGTCAGCTGAGATTTCCAATTAAAAGCAACTTTTAAAGGAATGGTTCAAAATGTAGTTTCTCGGCGTCAATTAAAAACAGATTAAACTAAAATTTAAAAAAAATTGATTTTTTATTTTTAAAAGAAAGTTTGAAAATTGTTAGATATAGGCTTTTACCATTTTTTTTTATTATAAACAATTAAAAAAGGACTTCAGGATTTTTTTTATTATATATTTTTGTAAAAAAAGTTTTTTTTGCAATTTAAAAAAATCCTGAGATCATTTTAAACCCAAACCACCTCTGAAAGTTGCCCCTATATTTCCCTAATTTATTATAAAATTGCGCCCAAAAATAACGAATCATTTTTTTAAAAGGCCTTATTGTGGTTTTCAAAGGTAGAATCCATGGACATTTGTTGCAAACTGGACAAACTTTTCGGTGATGTTTTTATAACCACTCGATAGCACAGAGTCTTAACTTTTTATAGCACCCCACTTTTATGGGCCAAAAATTAATATTTGTGATGATATGTGACTTGTAGTCCAAGTGTTCAAAACTGTGAAGTTCTACCTTAAGTAAAAGTAAAAGTAACTTTTTACAACACTAGGACACGGCTTAGTTTCCTTGTCTTGTTATTTTTTAGGTTAATTTTATCGTTATTTCCTTTGTTTGATGCTCTTAATCATCAATAAAAACGCGTTGACGTTTGCGCACATCGCAGTTTCCACGCTGATTGGTGAAAACTTTGGCCGCGGAAGAAACTTAGCCACCAACAAATAAATTATCTTTTCTCTGGGCTAAGTTGAGCTATTTTTTATGATCAACGGCAACAGGAAATTTAAATTTTGTGTTTAGAAATTAATGAATGCGAAAGCAGTCCCTGCTCTAATGGTGGAACATGCATTGATCTGACCAACTCATATCACTGTGTCTGCCTAACTGGTTCTAACGGAACACACTGCGAAATCAGTAGGCAGAAATTTTTTAAAGAAAACTTTGTACGACAGTAGGTCGGTAATAATCGCTGCGGACACTTATGAACAAAAAATCGGCATTTGACAATCCTTTTTTAATTTATATATATTTTGTTCTTTTTACGACCATTAAATAGTATTGAATATTATTGTATTACCCAGGGTATTTTTTGGTGTTTGTTCAATAGCACTTTTTGCTCAAAAATTTTAATCCCATGGCACCGCGCATATATTTTTAAAAACTTAAAGATGAATTCTATCAGGGTGAAATTGACTAGGTGGTAAAGTAACCACTCGTTCTTTGAGAAAATATCACGTGAAGAGAAACATGTGACGCAACTTAATAATAATTGGTTGCATCATCTCTGACAACTTTTTTTTATTATTTTCATTCTCATGCGTTCATGCTTTATTTCTTCTTGACGGCGAGCGGTTACGCCCTTAATTTCAGCCTGAAGGATTTTAACTTTAGTCAATGGTTTTTGACGTTTTTTTAAGTAATTAATTAAAAATATTTAAATATATACCGGTTTACTTGATAGCTCTTTCGCCCTTACCACGATATTGCTTTGCTCCAACTTTAGTAAAACTTTTGTTCCACGGTTGTGGTTTTTTCTCTAGTAATTGTTGTGTGTAGATTGCACAGCGGTTAATTTTACATATTACCTAAGTCATACCCAGGTGGTATGTAATACTTAATGCGTTATTTTAAATTTAAAGATTGCTATCGTCGTAACTTAATTGAGTTGCACGCTCACCTCGCAGTCAATCGCTTACTCGCTCACTTTACCGTGATGTGACGAAGGTTTCACCGTGGTGACAGTGGAAAATGCGATCATCGAAAAGGGTTAAGCTATTGATTTCATGCATATTACAAAATTTTTATACTGAGACAGATTTTTGCTAACAACCATACATACCTCAGGCAACAAGCGGTGCGGCGGAGGTACACAAGCACAATAAAACAATTCTCGACTTTTTTTGTTTTAGACTGTGACCATTAAGGTGTTTAAGTGTTATTTTGTTGACTTTGTGCATTTCTAGGCGTGGACGAGTGTCAAAGTGGCCCTTGCAGCAACGGTGCTACCTGTCTTGATCTATTTAACTCCTACCATTGTGTTTGTGTTTCTGGATTTAATGGTACCCATTGCGAAACAGGTGGGTTTTCTTTCATTAATAGAAATACAAAAAGATTTTTTTCATTGTGGTTTAAAAAGTTTCTAACGCAGTAAATAAAATTATAATGTTAAAACGTATGAATAATTTTAAGTGTAGTTCTCAGTAAAAAAGTTGCGTTAGAATTAGACATTTGTTTTAAATAAAATCTTAATTTTTGTATATTTAGGCTCAACGGTTCATATTAAGTGAGATTATTTATTTCGCATAAAGAAGGATACGAAAGCCCGATGTTACTCAGCACTAAATGTGCAACCAAATACTACATATAACAATATTTAAAAAACATTAAAATTATCGCAGTGTAGCTTGTCTTATTCGGTACTTGATCTAGGGACCTTCAGTATGCAACACTCACCTTGTGCCAATGCGCCAAAATCCTAGCGAATTGTAGTGTACAGATTAAAACCCCAAATAGCCTAAATATAATCAAAATGACATTAAAATCTGAAATTAACAAAGTGGTTAGCGTTAAATTACTCATTGACGTAAAAATTTATTATGTTTTTACCTTCAGCAATATTTTGAACGGCTAAAGACATATTGTTGTTTCTAAAAAATAATCTGAACTATTTTGTTATAACATAAAATGCTTATTTCCTAAACGTTTTCCCAAAATTTTCTAGTATATAGTTAAAATATAGAGTATATAGTTAAAACCAGTTTATGCATTGATACAAAAATTTAAGTCAGCTATTTGTAGTAAAAAAAATATGAAAAATATTTGCAAAGATTTTTTTCCTGCATTAAAAATAAGGTATAAAATCCTTCCAATCAAAGGAAATTAGAAATATTGAGAGAACGTTTTAACACTAGTAATAATAAAACGTTTATCATGATGAAAGCTTTCGGTAAAGTAAATTTACCATCCTCAGTTAGGCTAAAAAGGAAATACCATATATAAAATTAAAATATGTCTATATAAAAAATTTTAAAAAAATTAATTATAATTATTAATTATTAATTAATTTTAATATTTAATTATTAATTATAAAAAAATTAAAATAATACTATATTATTATAATTGTTAAAAATTGCAGTCAAAAAAACCTATAAAACCATAAAACTATTTGAAAATACATAATACAAAAACCACGCATAAAACATTGCAGGCATAATTAAAATAAAGAAGGCAAAAAAGTTTTTTTTTTGAAAAAATAAATAGAAAATTGCAGGAAAGCAAAAATAAAACGAACAGAAAAAATATTTTTAGCGGTGTCTTGAAATGACTTGTTGGTGCTGTAACAAAAGGGGTTTGGGCATTTGTTGCGTGTTAATTTCTGGATGAGATTTACGAATGCAAAGAGATTCATTAATCAATAAATTATTTAGATCATTACCATGGTCTAATGCAGAAAAATTAGAGTATGTTATGTTTACATTACATTGCAAAGAGTGCTCAAAAACAGCTAATCTCACATTATGCGGGCGTTTTTCAGTACTTTCAAAATTTTTTTATGATCTGAAAACCGAGATTAGAGTCTACGGGACGTTTGCCTGAGGTATCTGTTGTTGCAAACAGAAGAACACTTATATTGATAAGCCAAACTTCATTTCAAAGAACAACAAATTCTGTTTTTAAACTGAAAACCGAATGAAAGTCTGTAAGATGGCACAAAAATTATTTTAAGTTGAACTTGAGTTAAATGTTTAAAAAGAGCTTGTAACCTATTTTGAGTAATTTTAGATACATTACCAAGACATCGAAGCACGAAAATGAGGTTTTTTTTAGGAACAGTTATATTTTTGACTTTGGGTGCAAATAACATATTAAAAAAACTTTAAGTACATTATTCATAACGTTTATGAAATTTAGGTTTTTGACGAAACTAATTTTTATTTGAATAATTTCTGCGTGCAAAAAAGTTGGTAGCTTCAAATTTTGAAGGCGCAAAAAAGTATTTAATGTTTATGCAGAAAACTGTTGTAGTTTAGATATAAACCGCTTGCTGTTGATTTTTATAGACCGAACTTTGAAATGTGTCATTAGTGCGCTTTATGTTTATATCCAGAAATGAGAAAGACGCATCTTGTTCTTTTTCAAACGTAAATTTAATATTCATATGTTTTGAGTTCATATATATTGTTCAAACTTATCCAAATATAAAATATCTTTAAAAAGTACAAAAATATCGTCCACATAACTTTTGTAGAATTTTGGTTTATAGTTATCGGGACAATCATGCAACCATTTTTCTCATGATACGAGGGAGATGCATTAGCAAGAACTGGGATGAGAGGGCTACCCATTGCCACGCCATCCAGTTGTGTATAAAATTTGTTGTTAAAAAGAAAAAAGCTTTCCTTTGTAGCTAAATATAGCGCAATGTTGAGATCCGCTTCATCAAACCCAAAAGTGTTTTATTTTCCGTTAAAAATATCCTCCACGCAAATACTAATTGTTTCATTCAAAAATAGATTAGTGAATAAATCTTAAACATCTAGGCTAGCCATTTTTGTATTCAAAACATTAATATTTTTATTCTTAAACATTTACTTTAAAGAAAAATTTCATCATGATAAAAGTTTTAACTTACGTTTTTTTAAAATTGGAGTCGTATTTGAATTACGACTCCAATTTCCAAGATCAAAAAGTTAACACTAACAAGAATACATGAAAATTAATTAATAAAGAAAAGAAGAATGAGAAATGAAGAACAAATTATACGGGCTATGTGTGGATCCAACCTAAATGCATACGTATGCATATGTTTATATGCATACGTATGCATATGTTATGCATACGTATGCATAAATTCATATGCATACGGATGCATATTTTTTTTAGTTATATGCATACGTATGCATTTTTCCGCAAAGTATATGCATACGTATGCATTTTTTTGAAACTTTTATGCATACGTATGCATTTTTTTTCTAACTTTTATACATACGTATGCATAAAATTTACAAAAAAATGCAAACGTATGCATATACTTTCCGGAAAAATGCATACGTATGCATATAAGTTGCAAAATATGCATACGTATGCATATTTTTTAAAAAACAAAAAAAATTTTTTTTAATTTTCAAAATATGCATACGTATGCATATTTTGCAAACTACATGCATCCGTATGCATTTTTCCTGAAAAAAAATGCATACGTATGCATATACTTTCCGGAAAAATGCATACGTACGTATGCATATAATTTGCGGAAAAATGCATACGTATGCATATAACTAAAAAAATATGCATACGTATGCATATAAATTTATGCATACGTATGCATAACATATGCATATGTATGCATATAAACATATACATACGTATGCATTTAGGTTGGATCCACACATAGCCCGTATAATTTGTTCTTCATTTCTCATTCTTCTTTTCTTTATTAATTAATTTTCATGCATTTTTGACACTAATAATTTTGCAATTAAAAAACTTTTTGTATAAACTTTAAAAGAATTTGCTATTTTTTTTATTTTGGTTCAAATTTTATCCAATTCAAAAATTCAAATTTAAATTTGTATCGATGAATTTAAATTAAGTCGTTTTTTTAAATTTTAAACACTACACAATTATTTAATATTTAGTTTCACAATTAAAATGCCGTACCGTTTAGATATTTGTGCGCTTAATTTTAAATAAAACTTTAATTTTAAATTTTAAATTAAAATTTTAAATTAAATTCCGATTTTTTGTTTTTTTTATTAATTACTGAATACAATATTTAAAGCGAAACATTAAAGTGAAACCAAAAATAACTGAGTTATCTAATATATCCACAAGATCTTTGAATTGATTTAAATTCACTACGTCTCCCCAAATTTGCACAGAAAGTGCTTATATCTAAAATACAATGTTTACCGTATTGTGGAATATAACTTTAATAAAAAAATAGCAAAAAAGTGTATGTAAATAAACGATTTTTATTATTTTTATTATTATTTTTTTTATTTTGGTTTGTTTAGCGTCGCAAAAAAATTTGTTTCCTAAAACTGCAAGGTGGATCTTACACCCACCGTGATGAGTCCGATCTTAACCTTTTTTATTAACATATTTATGTTTAAGAAATGAATGAATGCGAAAGTGCCCCGTGTTCAAACGGAGCAACATGCGTGGATTTAATTTCTTCCTACCACTGCGTTTGCGACGCGGGATGGAACGGAACTCATTGCGAACTAAGTAAGAAATCTGGTTTATATTTGTATTACACGTATACCGTTTACATAAATTAATTTACACTACAGTACATTAAATTTACCAAAAAAATTTTTTATATAAAAAAATTATGCGTTTTATTGATTGGGTTGATTTGGACTCTCTTAACACTTTGGGATTTTTTTACGCAAAAAGCGCTGAAAATCTACAGAAACGACTAGCGCCACCACTGCTCAGTATTAAAATTCATGCGGACTGGAAGAAAATTGGTTTAAAGTTTTAAATTTTTTGTTTTAAGTTCTTATACTTTTAAAAAATGTACCGAAAATAATGACACCTATGCACTTTTGAATTAATTTCACAATTTTAAGTCATAGTGAAACTTCTACAAGGTAAACAAAACAGTTTTAGTTAAAAAATATTAAGGTTCCAAAAAGTGTACTTTTATTTAAAATAGTAAAAGTAACTGATTCTGGAATGCTTTCAGTTTTACTTGACTTTTAAATCAGGGAAGAGCGCGGAGCGCTCTTTCCCTTATATTAAATGGGTTAAGTCACTGCGCGGTTAACCGTTGTTGATGGCGTCATCGAAATCAACAAAACCTTTAATAGTTTTTTAGCCAATTAAAACTCTAAACATTTTACATAACTAAAATATTACCCATAATTTCGCACTTTAAAAACCTAAAAAGTTTTTGCCAAACATACCTAAATTTCACCCTAAAAAGCTTAATTTGCTTAACTTTCCCTCTTTTTTTTTTGGGGTGCCCAAAAAATTTTTTCCTGTGGTGAATATTTCAAGCTGATTTTTTGCATGTAGATAGTATACGTAACTGAACGAAGAACA